>WOUH02000015.1:7062783-7077529 GCA_009936405.2 Stevia rebaudiana
TTCTAAAACACTAGATTCTAATCGGAAGAATGTTATCAAACAGATGGAATGTTATTTAATTCTCGTAATCACAAGATCCAAAATTCGGGGTGTTACAATCAAACCCTAGGTTTGATTCTTAGGGTATCCAATTCGCTTTTACTATTTTACTGTTTAACCACTAACCCTAAAAGATAAAAGTTGTAAGAAAACTTATGCAAAACAATGAAAAAATGTAGGTGATGTTCAATCAGTTATTGTACAAAATCTACAAGTTTTTGAACCACTAACCCTAAAAGATAAAGAAGTTAAATAAGTTGTAAGAAAACTTCTGTAAAGCAATGAAAACAAGCAGGTAATTTCTAATCAATTATTGTACAAAATCTACAATGCAAGTTATTGCTATGCAATTCAAACAATGTTTTTAAAAGTATATTGTTTTTAATAAGTGTGTCATATTTTTTCTTTTATAGGTAGAGTTTTTTAAAATGGAAGACTATGCTTAAAAGATTTAAAGGTTTTTAACACAATAATCAAACTTTTAATTAATATATATAATTAAACAAACTTTGATACAACCTACGAAATTGATACAAACAAAGATTACATAATTAAACGAATACTGAATCACACACATTAAGTCCTAAGAAATAAAAATACACCAAGATATCTTGAGGTAGGTTGCACTAATATTCATCAATATCAGTGTAATCATCTGAATCTGACGACCAATACTTCCCATCACACTCACGACGCATTTCATAAGTATACCTTCTAGATTCACATTTCTCTATAATTGATTCATCAAAGTAATAGCCGTCTTCGGTCTTGCCTGCTGATCCAGCTTGGTTGAAGACGAGGGTTGGACAGTTGTGAGTTGTATGTTTGAGGTTCAATAATTGCTTGAGGATTTACATAATTTTCACGAATGAAATTTACGTTAGTCTCAGCCAAGTAATATAACATGGAAACACCTTCATCTCCAAGCAAAACTGACGTTGATGGATTTCCCATAATGGTGTAATACATGGGAAGATTTAGTGTAAAAGCTTGGTTATCAAGTTGGACATGATTAAAGATTGTATCAACTACTTCCAAGTATGACATTGAATTAACTCGAATAGTAAAAGAAGATGATAAAGTGAATTCATTAACACTAACCACACCATTGTGAAAGAAATTTCACCACCCTAGTAAATTTTAACAAAAAAATGGTCGGAAAGTAGTCATTTTGTGTAGTGATTAGAAAACTTAGGATATGTGAAATTGTTTAAAAACACCAAGTGATGTTTTGTATTTATAGACAAATAAGATACCAGGGTTTGGTAGGTACAAAGTTTTTATTTTATTTTATACTCATTTTTTATTTATAATTATCAAAAGCATGCATTTAATTTTTCTCCAATGGCTATAAAAGGCATTACTCCCTGCATACCCTTTGGGTGCCTCATACTCATTATTCTTGTGTGGTAATAATGGATCACAAACAAGAGCAAACACCAGCCAATATTGAAGATGAGGTTGAGAAAGTTAATCTGAAGATGTGAACCCAAAAGAAGAGCATGTGGATGTTAATGAGGATGTTGAAGCTATTGAGGATGTCGAACATATTGAGGATTTTGAGACAAAAATTATGATCCTGATGTATTGAAGGACGCTTGGAATTATGATATTCCAAATTTAGACAATGTTGAAGGGTACGTCCATAATCCTTATGAAGACGAGGAGGATTCAGATTGATCAAACGATGATTACCGTTGGAAGTAATGTGTATGGTATTTAGGTACAATATTTGTAATATGATGTTCTCTGTATCGTAATTAGGTACAATATTTGTAATATGGTGTTATCTGTTTCTTATTTAGGTACAATATTTGTAATATGGTGTTATCTGTATCGTATATAGGTATAATATTTGTAATATGGTTAATTCGTGTATGGTATTTTCTATTTGGGTGCCTTATACTCATTATTCTTGCCGGAATTCTAGTTCTTCTACCTTGTTCATCAACTTGTTCTTCAGGCTCGTTATATGTTTCATTTTCTCCCTGATATAGCCCACTAGTAGAACTCATGGACAGATTGAGATTAATTGGTGATACATTCTGGAAAACGAGAATGCTGTCCAAATGCCGGTTCATCCTGTGAATAGTCTGCAAAACTCGACCATTTATAAGAAGAGCCGGGGGCACCTTAGGAGAAAGTAGGAGTGGGAGTCTGGAAGAAGTCTATTTGCGTGTGGGGATCCACATCAAAATCTTGAAAAGAATTGGTAGGTGAACCAAATGCTGGACGATAGACCCTATAGCCAAAGTTTGTCGGCTCAAAATTTTTGTTTTGGAAGGGTACAATCTCTTCCTCATGTGCAATATTATCTCGTCTACCTCGACCCCGTCTACCACCCGCCCTTCTACAAACTCTTTGTTCTGGAAATTCATGCCTCATGTGGGTAGCCGGTTCGGTAGACATGTAAGTTGGGAGAAGTAAACGATTCTGATCATGAGCAAGTCTAAGAACATCAGAGACCCTGTTTTGCATTTGGCGGTATTGATGGTCGGATTGATCTGCTTGTGAAGAAATCTGATGAACATATCCACCTAAAAAAAATGTTTAAAATAACTTTAGGTTTTTCACTATAAAATCATATAAAATATAATGACATAAAAAATAATAATAATATCATACCATAAGTTGGTAAGCGGAACCATCGTTTTGAAACCCGGTAGGAGTAATAGCATCAAACTTTGGATTACTAACGTAAAGCACAGTATGTGACAAATACCAAGCCATGTATCCATCTTCTATTGTAGGCCAGTCAGATGTCGCTCCAACAACCGGGTTATGATGTTTGATACTAAGAATGTCCATCCATCTAAAAAAATTTAAAATAGAATTAATCAAATACTATTATTTTACCCGACAATAACAATAAAATTATTAATCGTGCACATTGCTCGAACTCCAATTTGGTTGGTTGAGCCGATAACGATGTCAGTATATGATTTATAATAGAAATCTATTTTAGCTTAAAGCCATCAAAATCAGAACAGTCAGGAGTATACCCTAACAATAGTTCACACTGTGCACGTAGTTCATCTACTTCTGTTGTAGAGTCAATGCCTTTAACCACTTCTCCTTCAATGGGCAAACCCCATAAGACATTTACATCTTCTAAGGTTACCGTTACCTCACCAACAGGCAAATGAAAAGTATGTGTTTCTGGACTCCACCGCTCAACCAAAGCAGTGATAAGACTGTGGTCGACATTGCGAAAACCACACGCTAGAACACCACCAAAATCAGCTTCATCGATCAATCTTTGAACAACTCGATGTAATGGAAAGTGTTTTATATAATCAAATAAATTTTTGTCGCGAAGTCTAATAGACAACGGCTCTGTGTTTACCAAACCGTCATTTGCAAAAATATGATTTGCACGACAGAACACCACCAACAACAGGACCTTGATTAACATGGAGACTCATTTTTGTAAAGATTTAAAAAATAATCAAAGGTTCGATGTTTGAAAGGTATTGTGTTTGAACTTGGATGTTTAGCCACAAACCTACATATATATATGCTTAAATATGTTGCCAATTGGTGAAAATTAAAACATTTTAGTTCTTTTATTGAATAATGAACACATTAATTCTGCAACATATTAATTCTTGGATTGTTGCTAGGTGATAATAATGAACATGCTTCAGTAATTATTATTGGTAGAGAGATATGTTTGCATGCTTGGTTTTGTCAAAAGTTTGGAGGGATGCATGCAAAAGATGTCGAATGCATGCAATGGTCATGCATGCAATCTCTGTCGTCCACTGTACACCTGCGAAAGGAGAAAAGTTGGTTCAAAAGTGAGTTCAATACCCTAGGTATCGATAGTGTCCCAATCGAAATCAGACTTCCGGACGTCCCTTCTCAACTTCGACGAGCTAATCATGGATTAATTTGTGATAACTGAGTTCGATGGTTGCTATGTCGAAGTGGGTGGAGTGCAATACCTGCTCTATCGAACTCAAGGAGTTCGATACTTCACCCATCGAGACTCTTGGAGTTTGATACCTACACGATCGAACAACCCATAAACCAAAATCATTTTCATCTCAACCCATAATCCATTTGATTTCTTAAATAAGATCACTTCTCCAAAAAGTCTTTAAAGTAGCGGTTGCAAATGGAAAATCAAATACTATACAATATTCCAGGAAGTTTTAAAGAAATAACATCTAGAATAATTTAAAAAACATAAAAAGCTCTTTTTGAAATACCCAATAAGATTAAGAGTGAGAAGCAACAAAATTTTAAAAATACCTATTTTGTAAATAATTTTTCAATCATAATCTTTTTGTAAATAAAATTAACTCCCCTTTAAAGAGGGGTAGCCGTCAAGCAGAGCACGATTAGCGAACGGAGCCTAGTGCCTCTTGGCCGATGCGTCAAAGAGAAAAGGGAAGAAAAAGAAGTCAACAATTAATCATGATTGGCTAGTTCATTTGCTATTAATTTTGGGTGAAGGTTATGCAGGTTTGAATCATTAGAGTTCTATTATTTGAGATCGATACAATTAACTTTTAATTTACCTGTTGAGTCATCTGAGTATATTTGTATTGTTTGATTGAATTTAAAACGTTTTAACCAGTTAATTTAATTGTATGCTTTAACTTGATTTCTTGCATCGATTATGATTGGTTATATGATTAATCTGTTGTTAATTGGATCTGCTGTGAATGTGCAAGTCTTTAAACGTATGTTCCAACTTCATTATTTTCAATTAAGAAACCATTATTATGTCTATTTAATTTTATCGAAGTTAATCTAAACGTTGAGTCAAAACTTATAACGTGGATCCAGGAGGTGATTTTTTTTAAATCTCAATCAAATTTGTTGCGACTGCAACCGTTTTCATAATTGAATCAACGATAATTTTTTTAGTTTCATTGTATAGTTTAATTATTAAAAGTTAAATAGATTAGGTTTAGTATAAACAATCAATCAGAACATATAACACTGATCACATGCTTCCCGTGGTTACGATACATGACTTACCATAGCAGATTAGGTTATTTAGGTTTTGCATGACCTAAACGACTAGTCATAAGTGATTTATTAAAAGCTCTTGTTAAAGAAATTTTCAATTCATTGTTTACAGTCTTAATTTTCGTTGAACGACAAATATATCATGCGCATACTCTTAAATTATACCCAACTACTCTTTACCAAGGTTTGAACCATAACCTCCCATTTTAATAGAAAACCCTCTACCAAATTGCATATATAATTCATGTCACCAAACCATATATAACTCAATAAAGTTGTCACACAATGTTTAAAACAACTAATAAAGATTAACTTGGTTTAATGAACACTTACATGAATTTAATAAAAAACATTTTAAATTGTGAAAATTCAACTGGGTATGAAATTAGCCGAGTGCTAAGGTAAAAAAAATGATTAAAAGTTATGACCATGCCTATACTGTCAACTATGAATCGATCGTACTTGGTTCTGTTCATTTTTTTCTACGCATTAACTTTTATCTAATAAATACCAACTTTCCATGTTTCATACTCAACACTTCTGTTCTAAAAACTTTCATATATACTTACATATTTTTTGTCACTTACATTCCATCATCATATTATCATCAAGAGAGTTAAGAGATCAAAGATCAAGAATAAAATAAGAGTACCAATTCTTCAACATTGTTATTAATGTGTGGTGAAACGCAAATGATTTCTTGTGTAATATGTATAAATATAGTATATTTTTGAATTGGGTTTGTTCGATTTGCTACTGATTTTGTGTAAATGTCTTGTTACAGGTCTTGAAATGCTATTTGAGCGTAAACGAGTTAAATGATCAAGATCGGACCTGCGGAACAAGATTGAAGTTCAAGAGTTAAAAGTATGGAAATTCTAGTCATCGCGACACGCCCAAGGAGGAGAGCCATTTGGAGTGATACGCGACAGCTTTCGAATTTGTAACACCCTAGGCAAATCACACATCGGTTGTGGCACATGAGAGATCTTGGTTCATAAAGAATGTTCTGCATCTAATATCACCAACACATTTTGGAGCTTGATGGTAGTGGATGAGAGGAGAACTTCACAATTAAGCGTGCTCAGGTGACAGCAATCCAAGATGGGTGACCACCCTGGGAATTTTTCACATGAATAACCAAAAAGCTAATTCGTGAGCTATGAGCTAATAAAGCGGACAATATTGGTGATATGAGATGTCAGATTTTACAAATTGTATCAGATCCACTCATGTGTCGTTCGGGATGGTGGGGAAAACCTCATCGAGGAAGATGATGAGTCCACATGGGTGTTAGAGGGACACCTTAGGCAAATCTCACATAGAGGATGGTGGAGGCAAACCTCATCGAGGACGGTAAGTCCCCTGGTAAGTCCCAAAGGGGGGTGATTCTAACACCTTAGGAAAATCACACATTGGTCATGACACAGGAGAGATCTTGGTTCATAAGGAATGTTATGCATCTAATATCACCAACACATTTTGTATCCTATGATAGTGGATGAGAGGAGAACTCAACAGTTAAGCGTGCTCAGGTGACAGCAATCTAGGATAGGTGACCACCCTGGTAAGTTTTCATATGAGCAACCAAAAAGCAAATCCGTGAGCTGTGAGCTAGCAAAGCTAACAATATTAGTGATACGAGATGCCGGATGTTACAGATGTTCTTCGTAATCTCCAAATGATCCAAGTAGAAACTTTCATTGATTGGAGGTTTAGAGTTGGATTTTGAATGCGAGCACATGGTTAGCGATTGTGTGATTGTCTTTCTTTTGATTCTTCCTTTTTTTTGAATCATTAATACTTTGTGATTTATTGGTTTTGTTTTGTTTTGACTATGACTAGTGATTAGTTTCATTAAAGTTTCTTAGGTTGGATAAAAGATTGATTGTACGCGTATTCATGGATTTTGGACATTTCATATTGATTAAGTATGGTTTTGATATTAACTGCTATGATTTCAGTTTAATACATATGATTGCATTGTTTTGTGTTTGGTTTGTTTTGAAGTTGGTTTGTGATTGTTGGATTAATTCTAGCAAATCTAGGTTAACTGTAGTAAATACACTTAGTGTTTTTTAAACTTTGTGTTGCTAGACGTCGTTAACCCTATACATGAATCATTCATATGTTAGAACATTGTTAGCTGTTATTTGAGAGACCGTGAGGTGATTACATATAGTTTCATTTGTTGGTTTGTGTAATTGTGTATTTGAGAAACCCAGAGGTAATTGAACCTAAAAACCCTAATTAATACGTAAGAAAGTTAAAGTAAACTCATAGTTAGTTTCTCCTTTGTATAGTAATATGCAATTGACTGAGTGAGACCAATATGTAATCTTGTGTATTGAGTGTCAAATTCATAGGAAAAGTGAGACCGATAGGTAATTAATCTGATAGGTTGTGTGCATCTTTAAGATTGTGTATCTAGCTTATGTTGTGTATTTGTGACCGAAAGGGTAATTCTTGTCACATAGGTTAATATAGTCAATTTAATCATTTGAAACCAACCTCCAATCAATTTTTAACAATCTGTGTTGCGTGTACTTGGTTTCTAGATTTTAGATAGCCTTGGTAACTACTTGTTAATTCCAATATTTGATTGATTACCAATTTGCCCCAGTTTGCTTGTTTAATAATCAATTAAGTTCTGGGAAAATACCAAAAATACCCCCATAATGAATTCAAATAATTTAGGTTAACATAATTTTAATTAAGAGTCTTTGGGTTGACCACGGTCTTATCCCGATATTACATCACGACCGATACACTTGCCATAGCGTGTAATTAGTTAGTCTAGATCGAGTCTATAAATAATTTAACTAAGTTTGTTTTGTGTCACCAAATTTCACATATCATTTATCCATAGTCCGTCTATGTTCTTGTTGTAATCAATATTTTGGTTTAGTAAAAATATAGAAGGTGATTACTATCCGAGTGGTTGTTTGTCAATCTCTATATTATTAAATGCTAAACTAGTAAGAGGTCTGAATGGGTAAGAGACCCTGAATCAGTAAGTGTTGAACCAATTTGTGTTATTTGGTTGGACCATCTCATTGAATAACTGTGCAGAATGACTATTTACCCCTCTGAACTTTATGTAACGACTGAATTGTATTTGTTTGAAAACAAGTGTTAATGAATGTGTTGAATGGTAAATAATTATAAATCTAAATTTAGTTACACATAAATCCATCAAAACATATCAAAGTAAAAAATTAATATTTTGCGTACAACTTATATTTTAATTACTCGAAATCAGCTGACTCGCTATCTGATCACTCAAATTATTCATATACGCAATGCTTTGCGAACCCCATTCTATGTCCTGCACGAACTGTTCATCACTTTCTCCAACTTGTTTTTCATTTATCGTTGATCAACTATGAAATTGTGTTCTGTTTTCAACTTTTCTGCTCGTTCACGTCCATGTAGTGTCAACTCATGAATATATACCTCAAGAAAAGTTTTTTCTAACACCTTCATGCTTCCAACTAAAACCTACACTTTCTTTGTGCCATATCTTTGAACAATCAAAAAAAGCAAATCATGTTCATGTGTGGTCAAACAATACTTAACAAAATCTGTGGTCAAACATGAATAATGTCCAAACATGATTCAAGAATATGTAACAGTAAACATTTTCGACAACATTTTCAACGAACTACAACATTCATGTTCTAAGAATATGTAACAATAAACACTAAACTATATATACATGAAAATATGAGAGTTAATTGATTACACTTCAATTTCAAAGTTTCAGATTGAAATTCAGCTTGTCTTGCAGAAAAAAATTGTTCTTGGGAACAACAATATGATTATATCAATCTGATTATACTAAATTATAAAGCCATAAGCGATTATACTCTAAATTACAAAAAAAATACAGTATGTACAACAATTTAATTGCAAAAAATAATCGAACCAAACAAGATAATCGAGTAGTAGAAATCAAATTGTACATGAACAAAAAAAAAAAAACAGTTTCTTCGAACACTAGTTCCTTGATGGAAAAAAGAATAATCGAGCAAGATAGATTGAGCAAGATGGAGGGCTGTTGCATACCTGGGTCGAATCAAAACTAGGTCACCAGCAGAGATTTGGTCGGAGATAGAGGAGGAGAAGCCGACGTGGGGTTTCTTCTGGCTGACGTGGCAAAGAATTGGCGGAGGATATACAACGAGCGTTTTTATTATCGTAAGGGGAAGCTGGTATTTTTTCATTCAACATCTTTTTATCACTTAATCATTAAAGGCTAAATGGAATCATTAAGAGGTGGAAATTACCTGAGTCAAACGCTTTAATGCTGACCGATTAAGAAGTAGCCTCTTAATAAAACCATTAAAAGAGGCTACCAACGAGTCCGAGGCATAGATGGTGATCATTATGTTTGAAAGAACATACGAAAGGTAATTACTTTATGAGACACCAATTTAATATATATAATGTGGTACAGTTTTTTATTATTAATCATACATTATATTTTCAAAAATATATATTAATTCATTCTAAGACCATTCCATGCATTAAGACGGCCAATTTAAGCAAATAGGATTGGCCTGCTATTTATTTTACTTCTTTAACATTAAGTTGTTTGTCATCAAGGATGAATGTTGTCCGTGTAACTTTATAAAATCACAGATTTGAACTAGTTCTAATGAACTCGACTATCGATTCAGTATTGAGTTAACTCAGCCATGTCCATATCCATCTCCTCCTCGCTCTTTCTCGTTCTTCTGGCATTGCTGTCATCTTGCCATGGTATAAAAGAAGCCACGATTCACAAACTCAGGTTCGCGTTCAACAATAACCAAATCAACTCAAGGCAACTTGTCGAGTTCTACCTTGGTGAGATCAACAAACTAAACCCCGTCCTTAAAGGGGTCCTTGAAGTGAACCCAGATGCACTATGCGAAGCCGATAAAGCGGACCTTGAACGAGCAGCTAAGGTGCCTCGGTCCATGGTCGGCTTGCATGGCATTCCGGTGCTTCTCAAGGACACTATCTCGACAAAAGACAAACTTAACACGACAGCTGGTTCATTTGCATTGCTTGGATCCATCGTGCCTCGCGATGCCGGTATTGTTTCAAGGTTGCGAAAAGCCGGTGCCATTATTTTAGGGAAGGCTAGCTTGAGCGAGTGGTCTAATTTTCGATCACTTAGTGCACCTAGTGGTTTTAGTCCACGAGCCGGACAAGGAAAGGTTAGTCACATATATAGAAGCTGTTTGACAAAATTGTGTTGAGCCATTAAAAAATATGACAGCATTAAAAGATTTGACTGTTACTAAAACTTACTGATTAAGAGGTGTACGTAAACAAACAGCTCATACCTCTTAATGATTTAGATATAGCCTTTTAATTGAATCAATAAGGTAAAACTACCAAACAATCCCTCGTTAGGTTCAGACTCAAAGTGAATGAATACCTTATAATTTTACAAATAATTGACTAGTTTTTCGCTCTTATGTAGAATCCTTACGTATTATCGGCGACTCCGTGCGGGTCGAGCAGCGGACCCGCAATATCAGTGGCGGCAAATATGGTTGCAGTGTCGATTGGTACTGAGACAGACGGTTCCATATTATGCCCGGCAAGCTTTAATTCGGTTGTTGGCATCAAGCCTACCGTTGGTCTCACTAGCCGTGCTGGGGTCATCCCAATTTCTCCATCGCTTGACACCGTCGGGTAAGGTTACATGTGAATCTTCTCAAAAGCATTATACGTACTATTCTTACATCTCCAAAATATTTCAAGCCGGTGTTCCTCACTTATTCAACTTTTGATATTTAACTATGGGAATTTTGCTAAAATGAACATCTTTAACTTATTATTTACCAAAAATTCAAAATGAACATGAAAACTGTAGGCTAAAACCCAAAAAGCGCTGACTAAGTTTTGGTTAACATTCATTCATGTTTTGACACATACCTTTTCGCTGGATAAATTAGCTAACGCTTTTTTTCATGCAAAATATGTTCTCGAATGAAACTCTGACACGTGTTCTTATAAAAGATGTTCCCTTACCAGGAACATGTTGTCCACTTGACCAATCAAATGCTGCCACGTGGCAACAAAGGTCCCTGACTAGAAATTCAAAAGCATGGGCTATTAGCCTTTACAAAGTAGCCGGTGTTTTTTTTGTTAATCTAAAAAAACGCTAGTTAAATTTTAAAAAGCGTTTGCTAAATTAAAAAAAAAGCGCTAGCTAAATTTAAAAAAAAAAAGCGTTGGCTATAAAATTACAAAAACGCTGGCTAAAAAAGTGCTGGCTAATTTTCATGTTCATTTTAGCCAGCATTTTTTGGGTTTTTAACCTACAGTTTTCATGTTCATTTTGCTAAATAATTGGTCAAAAATGTTTATTTTAGCAAAATTCCTTTTAACTATTCTTGCTTGCTTACTTATCCGGTAAAATCACACTAAAACACTAGGTTCTAGGGATGATAAGATGAAAATTCACCTTACTCCTTTCTCAGTGTGATAAACATGTTGCTCTCAGAGAGAACTTGAGATATTTAACTATTCAACCGCTTCAATCATAGAGCGGTTCGAAAAATTGGTTCAATGGGCATTTTGTTTGTTCAACTTTTGACTATTTAACCTTTTTATTTAAGTCAAAAGAAAAAAAAAAGTTTAAACGAAACCAGCAGAGAGCTAGAAATACAAGAATGTAAAATGATAAATAGAAAATAAATTTATATCACTTGTCTTATACTATGGAACCAAATTTTACCATTATTTTTAATCCACAACGTATCCACCAAAGGACATTTGTCCTAATGATACCAAAGTGTTTGTTAAGGTGTTCCTCCCTAAAATAGGTTAAGGGTCATGTTGGACAAAATTGTAGAAAAAATTTGTTGTTAAAAAAAAAAACTTAATCTCTCCCAAGACCTCCATTGTCGTTTCAGGTCTTCTAGATGCATCAGAGACCGGGCAAAATAACAGACTGTATCTAACTTTATTGGTCCATCGGCAATAAGAACAAGCTCCGTAATTAGCATCGAATGTTTACCTTGAATTGTTGCACCAGTGGAAGATCGATCCCAAACCTGCTAGCGATATGGTAGTTAATGAGGAGGTGGTCAGCCATTTCATCCAAAACCCACAATATATAGTTGCAACCATACCGCGTTAAACTAAGCGAGAGTGACTTTGGATGCCCCTCCGGCCGAACACAATATTAACTTTAACCAAAACCCATTTGGACCATTTAAAAGTAAAATTATTAACTGTGAACACGACACATCTACGAAAGTTGAGGGTCCAACCCAAATCCAATGACGTTCGTGAGGCCCGGATTGATCCACCACAAAGTTTTGCAAATGCGTTCGAGCAAATTAGTCATCTACAAATTAAAGTGCACCCAAAAGAAAAGATTAGTGTTACTTAAATAACAACGTATAAAAATTAAGTCTTGGATATTATATATAACAAAAAAAATATATCATTGTTGTCACATGACACTTGTGATATGATATCTATGTAGATCCGCCCTGATGGCTAACTATTAGATTTTTTTGTAATGTTTTTTTTACATTTGCATTGTTTTAATTTTCTGGTTAGGCCGATATGTAGAACCGTATCTGATGCAGCTTATGTTCTTGAGACCATTGTTGGATTTGACTATAATGATGGTGAAGCTACTAAAAAGGCTTCACAATATATCCCACCTGGTGGCTACACTCAGTTCCTGAAATCCGACGGCCTCAAGGGGAAGAGAATTGGTATCGTTAGAAACCCATTTTTTGTGTTTTCTAATGGATCAAGTCTGCCTCAAGTTTTTGATATGCATTTACAAACATTAAAGTAAGTTTTGACAATGACAATATTTTTAAGTACCCATGCAATACTTTTGTATTCTAATGTGTTACTTCTTGTTGCGGTGCGCGCATATAATTTATATACGATGGGAAAAAGTAAAATTGCACTAGTTTTAACGTTATTTACTTATTATTGTGAAAATAACGTTAAAAGCGTTTGGTTGATGGTTAATTAGGCATCATGAGCCGGGGGTCTCATTCGGAGCAGCCTCTCTATTCCTACGGAGTAGAGGTAAGACTTGCCTTCATCTTACCCTCCTCAGACCCTACCTTTAGGCGGGATATACTGAGTACGATAATGATGATGATGTATTACTTGTTAAATCTAGAGAAAGAAGATATTCCAGGCTGGTGAAATAATATATGATTTTTTTTTCTTTGTTAACCAAAACATTACAAAGCATTACCTAACTTCCTACTACATACAGAATTAACCAATATGTGTCAATGTGTCATCAAGCAATGACTTGCAATGTCATCATGTAACGTCAACAATTGTTGCTATATATGTCATCACGTCACGTCAACTAAAATGCTAACGGGTGTTACTTTACGTTTCAAATATATTACGTTTTCAAATAGTATCATTACAACCACCATTTTTTTAAACAATTTAGGCATGAAGGCGCGATCTTGATTGATAAATTGGAGATTGCCGGTCTCGAAGCCATACTTAACATCACCGCAAGTGGTGAAGCAGTAGCCACTATTGCCGAATTCAAGATCGTGATAAATGGTTACTTGAAATCATTGGTATCTTCTAGGGTTC
The DNA here is from genome assembly GCA_009936405.2 of Stevia rebaudiana. Taxonomy (NCBI): domain Eukaryota; kingdom Viridiplantae; phylum Streptophyta; class Magnoliopsida; order Asterales; family Asteraceae; genus Stevia; species Stevia rebaudiana. The sequence continues at coordinate 7,076,404 of WOUH02000015.1, forward strand.
GCTCATTAGCAGATATAATAGCATTCAACCAAAAGTTTGGAGATTCGGAGAAGATTAAGGAATTTGGGCAAGAGATATTCTTGGCAGCAGAAGCTACAAATGGGATCGGAAATTTGGAAAAAGCAGCGATTGCGAACATGGATAGACTCACGAGAGATGGGTATTTGAAAATGATGGTTGAGAACCGGCTTGATGCGGTTGTCACTCCTGGTTCTAATATCTCTCCGGTGTTGGCAATAGGTGGGTTTCCGGCGATAAGTGTACCGGCTGCATATAACGACAATGGTGTACCTGTAGGTATTTGTTTTAGTGGATTGAAAGGGTCCGAACCTACATTGATTGAAATTAGTTATGGATTCGAACAAGCCACAAATGTCAGAAAGATTCCAACATTTTTACCTTGAAAAATCCTTGTAAAACTAAATGAACAAGTAACAAATGTCAGAAAGATTCCAACGCTTTTACATTAAAAAAAAATCTATGTTACTAAGGAACACGAGGGTAGGTCCTAAAAGCAATCTAAAACAGTGCTAGTGATTTTCTATTAAAGATCTGAACACATAATATCAACATATTTAATGTCAAAAAATATGAAAACTTAAGAAAATGAAGAACACACTTGTTAGCCCTTCGTCGGATCAATCAACCAATCTTGCAAATACGAGAGTAACAACAATTGAAATCAATATATATTGAATGTTAAAATCAGTTTACAAATCATCCTATTTATACTAGTAATCTTAACCTTCTGGAATCGTTGCATCCTTTCGTTAATCGTCGCCTTCACAATCGTAGGGTTCCGATTGTTCCCTGAACCATCACGTTGTTTTTCTAATCGGTGTTTACTCCGATAAGTTTCCAAGGCTTTTCCATTTAGCCACATCTGGTCCTTATACTTTCTAACTACTACAATTCCTATTCTAAATTCATATTTTAACCTATTTACATAAACAACCCTATAATTTAGTTTATAATTTCAACCCCCCCCCCCCCCCCCCCCCCCCCCCCCCCCCCCCCCCCCCCCCCCCCCCCCCCCCCCCCCCCCCCCCCCACCCCCCCCCCCCCCCCCCCCCCCCCCCCCCCCCCCCCCCCCCCCCCCCCCCCCCCCCCCCCCCCCCCCCCCCCC
>WOUH02000015.1:7116447-7135831 GCA_009936405.2 Stevia rebaudiana
GAACCGCCTCAAATAAAGAAAGCATTTTTTAAGGCGGTTTAAATGGATTTAACCGCCTTAAAAAATGTTTTCTTTATTTGAGGCGGTTCTTTTACCCGCCATATAAAATGCATAATATGAAAAAACATTTTTTAAGACAACATTTTCTAAGGCGGTTAAAATGGATTTAACCGCCTTAAAAAAAACAAATTTGTACTAGTGTTCGAGTATAATATTGATATAGTTTATTTTTTTTACGTGGTCCATAAATTTGTGCATGGTGCGTGATTTCATGGTATGTGATTATACACTTCGGTTCGTAATTTATGTGAATATGTTTGGTTGTTCATAAGTTTTACTATGGTAGTCCGTGATTTATGTGTGCATATTTGGTTGGCCCATAAGTTTTACGTACTACGGTCTGTGGTTTTATAATTCAGTTCGTGATTACGTGTTTACGTCTCTACCCTTGCCCATTGTACACGTGATTAGTTCTGATTGTGTCATACGCTTCTCACGTGATTTTCCAGGTGAGCCAGCGGTTTTACAACAGAGGGCCTTCGCGTGATGGGTTTATTCTAAAATGATGGGTGGGCCGTGTCATTACCGTTATCTGTGTTCGCGAACGGTGGTAGCCTTTTGTCAATAGATCTATCTGGGTGACCGAGCATAAAAGTATTCGTTGACCTTAAGAAAAAGGATAGCACCCGAGTTCATAGCGTCTTTACGGCTAAAACAAGAATTGATTTTGAAAACATTGTAATGAAGACTTGTTTAACCATCGAACTTGATTCATTTTTGGCTTAAAATTTATAAATGACGAATGAAGCCTTCTAGAATAACGGAAAGAGCAAGTCAACAAAATGTCGTGATTGCTGACGACCAACCAGCGGTCACCAAACTCCTATTATTATTATAATTTATAAACGTGTTTCAGTTATCTTTCTAATCTTTAAATACGGACCACCTCTCTTTAATTAAACCATCAGCATCGAATCACTCCATTTATCCTCTCTCAAAACTAAACCCTTTATTATATATCTTTCAAGTTACATCAACAATGTCTCAGGTATGTATGTATTTTCATCTTCTGATTTTTGTTCTCAATCAAATTAGGGTTCATGTGTCTCTGTTCTTATGCAATTTTACTTCACCAAATTCGAATTGTTTGGATATGGGTTTCCTGTTACGATAACGAATAAATTCTGTTTCGATCGGTTTTGATTTCTTTCAGCTTTACATTTGTGTATGTTGACTTTTCCTAGTCAAAGTTTATGTATCAGGTAAAATCCCTTCTGTAAGTAGAAATGTAGAGTACATGTAAGGTGTTGTTACCAGCTATTAGTGGCCAAATGATTCAAAAGTAGAATCAAACAAATATGGGGCTTTCTGGATATTGATTTATGATGTTCTTGGAAACTGTCATAATAATAAATATCACATCATATCATCCAAAATTGACTGCTATGATAGTAATTCAGTTCTGATATGAAATCCCAAAACGGTTGTTGGTTTGACTCATAGGTTATCTTAATTTATAGAAATGTTTGACTCATGGTTACTTGGTTGTTTAGTATGGTATTGTCTGATACATAAGAATAGAAAAGAAATGAGTGTAATGAATTATTTGTGATGAAATGCAGACGGTTGTTCTTAAGGTTGGCATGTCATGTGGTGGCTGTGTTGGTGCCGTGAAGAGGGTTCTTGGCAAGATGGAAGGTTGTTATTTTGGTTACCAATATTCAATTTGAGATTTGATATATATATATATTTTTTATGCTTTTTATAATTTATTTCAGGAGTTGAAACATTTAACGTTGATCTGGAGCAACAAAAAGTGACTGTGAAGGGTAATGTAGAGCCAGATGCAGTTCTGCAGACGGTTTCCAAAACTGGAAAGAAAACCGAGTTCTGGCCAGCTGAAGCCTAATTAATTTAGATTTTGCACTTGAATAAACATTATTGTTGACTTCCTTCCATGCTTTGGCATTGGCATTGGTTGTATGGTTCATGTGGTTTCTACAAAAAATTTACTTTTGAGTTTTTTCAGATATAACATAACTTTAAAGGTATGGTAAACCATATCTTTAATAAAAAAGAAAATATGAAGATACGTGGGTCATCTCTTAATTAACCATTTGTTATAGAATTTGAGATCAGTTATGCCATTTAGTTTTATAGTACAAATATTATATAAACCATAATGCAATTTAATCCGAGTTCTGTCTTTAACAAGTATTTTTGAAACAATTTGAATTATACGAAACTAATAGTTTGGTCATCTATACTTAAGATTGACAAGGATGTTTCAGTTTCCTCAATGGCAGTGAAATATCTTTATTTAATCAAATTCACTATTACAGTACGGCAAGTTAAAGTAAAAAATTACATCTATCCCATAATTTATACTTTGATCGTTTTGGATCTTAAATTGCCGGCCAGCTTCAGTTTTGAGGATCAACCCTGGCCTATGTATAACATATCATTTAAAAAATCTAAAGAGTTGTGAGTTTGAAGAAAAGATGTATAAGTTACAACCACAAGTATGATTTGCAAAAAGTAACAAATAATATATAAAATGAAAGAAAAAAAAAACAAGAAGCTAATGAGTAGGAGGTTTGACAGGAGCATGCGCTATTTGTTGGATTTCCTTGTTGCTTTTGATTGAACATTTGCGTTTGGTATTGATGTCAAGTTTATCCAGATCTTCAGCGATACCCATATATCCAAACACCATCTCACCCTCACCCTCACGGAACTGTTTTCTTCCACGTTTCTTGTTTGAAAAATATTCATGGATCTTCTCTGCGTCTTGTAATCCAGAAAACGTCCCCAGAAATTTCACCAACATGATACCAGGCTTCCCCGGTTTCACTTTCCCACCACTTAAACCTATACCTGATTCATATCAATCAACAAACTAACAACATTTTCATATATGCTGATAAAAAGAATATTTATTTAAAACAAATTCTTTTCAACAGTTAGGGGGATGACTTGATGAAGAAATATAGATAACGTACCTCGGAGGTATTCTCCAAGCGCTTCTACGGTTGTGGGTCCCTCAGCGTCACCATATGGGGTATGAACTATAACGAGTGGAGGCCAGATTATAAGATCTTGTTTTTGAGCCAACGTTTGAGTGTCTGAAAGGATTTCTGGAAACCATCTATGGGTATCTGCAGGAATAAGAGTGTTCCAACCTAACATAACGCATATCGCCTTCAGGAGTCCTAAATGTTGAGCCCTTAATCCACTCTTGTGTGACATAAATGCATGCATTGCTAACCGTTGTGTGTCTAGAAATTCTTTCGACACGCTGAACAAACAATGTAACAACTTAGTTAGTTAATATAACAACTACAAGATGAATCGTTTCTTTCTCTAAGGAGGTGATTCTATTATTAAGTAAATCAAATTTCCAAAAATATCAAGTGAAGTACCATAATCTATTGTGAGCATTAACTTACATATACTCCAAACCAATGCAATACAATCCACTTACTACTCGCATTGACCTAAAGCCATTTCTTTTTTGAAACAAATGTCTAACCAATACCATCAACAGGTTACTGGTGTTGACTTCATTTTAGAAAGAAGAAAACAATTTAAGGTATTGTTAATGTAAAGAGAAAAACAGACCTTCTGCCACAAACAATGCAGAATAAGCTACCTGCCCGTCCTTGCTCCAAGTATTTTCTTCTCACACCGGGATTTTCATTCAACTTTTTCATAAAACACAAGAAATAATTATTTACCACCTCCTTGTTTTCCTCATTCTTCCATCTATTATTTGCCCGTTTTCCATATTTCATATGATGATCATCATAAACCTTCTGTGTTCTTCTATCTTCATCTTGATTGTTTGACGTATCCAATCTACTCATCCTATTTTCTTCATCTTCCATTGTGTATTTCCTCTTCAGATATCTACCATCATCATACCCCTCCATATTAGCTGTAGCTTCTCTTTCATATAAAAACCTTGTCATTCTTTCATTATGAGATCTTGGATCCAATCTATCATCTTCTCTTGAAACTTTCCTCCCAAGACGGGAATGAATACCAGCAATGGGAATACGCTCCACTGAACTTCTACTGCTCATATTCCTGTACACCATATCAGAACTTCTACCCGATGGATATCTATAGTCATCTTTTTCTCGTTGGAAACGGAAAGATTCAAGATGCCCAGGACTAAATCTTTCCTCCATCTCAAGATCTCTGTGTCTTTGAAGATCCCTTTGTTCATATCTGGAAAAAGGTAAACTTGCAAAATGTGATGATTCCTTAACTACCAGATCAGGATAACCATTGTCCCTCATATATTTGTCCTCATCTCCATAATATCTTACATCTGGATAATAAACTCTCTCTTTCCCAAGATGACCTAACCCAATCTTCAACGATGCTGACTTATACAGTCCACTAACTGCAGGGACACCAGAATCAAACCTCCTACCTTCATCTCTTACTCTTACTCTTAGGGAGGAACCAGAACCATAGCCATAACCGAACTCATTCCCATTCCCATTCCCATTCCTTGCAGGAACATCATCATGTTTCATGTCCATATGATGAAAGAATTCATACCTAGATCGCCGTTCATCTTCGTAGAATAGGGGCCGTCTTCTTTCTACTTCCATATATGGTGGTGACCTAGATCGAATCCTTCTACTACCATCATCAAAATGTATCCTTCTTTCCAGAGAGATGCTCCTACGACCTCCGTCCATTTTTCTAGGGCTCCAACTCCTCTTAGACATCCTCAAGTAACCATCTCGCCTCAAACTAGTTTCTTCGTGTCTTTGAGATTGCATATCTTACTCAAACAACCTTGATCTCTGGTAATCAACTAAACGATCTAGTAAGAGTACATAAACGAAAAAACCTAGCTATTCAATCGATAGACAGAGAAGTTCTAATGCATCAAAACACACCGGTGAAATTCAAACCTTTTTTACTTGATTCTGAGCGGCCATGGATGTACGATGATTAGCTATCTCATCCATAAAAACTTAAACTCCGGTAGATCGCAAAGAACTACTACACCCGCATATCGTATGTGATCGTGTGGGGGAAGAAGCATCGAGAGTAAACTAGGTAGCCCAGATGTTTCCAAAAACCCAGCCCATTTGAGTTGCGGATCATCTTCCTGCTCGGGTTGGTGGTAACAACAATAGTCTAAAACGGTTTTTTTTTTCTTTGGAAATAATGATCGGGTTGAAATCAGTTTGATTTGAATGTAAAACAAGATTAAAGAAGATCTGTTAATAGTATAATTGTTACATACGTGAACCCTATAAAATCTTGTGATTAGGGGTGTGAAGAAACAGAAAACTAATGTACAGATAATCAAAGTTTTCTATTTCACGTAATATGAAACCACAATACAATCAATATCCGAATTCCAAGTGTTTGCTATTCTCAGAGAGTTCTGTTCCAGTCCCCTGCGCTCTATAAGTGAGTTCACTATTTATAGTTAGTTTTAGTGAGATCCATTAATGAGGAAGGCATATCAACAGTCGGGACTCATTGATGAGGGATGTATCTCAACAAAGGCATGTCAACAGTTGTGACTCATTGATGAGCGGTGCATCTCAACGGACCGGACCTATGTTACTTCCCGGGTCGCGGGTCGGTTCATTTTTAAGTTTTCCGGGTGGGTTTTATTCGTTTTACTTACTATCCTCTATAGTAGTTGATACTCTTATTTTACATGTGTAACAAGTTTAGTGAAGAACATTGTGACTATCTAGGAAGCATGGACCTAGATTAATCTAATTAGCATTTATGTTATTATGTTTAAGTGTATTTCCTTTGAAAAATGTATTTGGCTTACTTGAATTTAATGAAAATAAATCATTTTGCATATTAATTATATTGTAACACTTAATGGCACATGTGATGAATAATCGTATCACGCTCCGAAGATTCTGCCATCGGTTGGGGTGTCACACATTATAATATTATTAACATGTAAGATTCTTTATTTCATTGATTTCTAATAAGTCAAAAACATTGTTCAAAAGGAGAATAACATTCAAAATAATAAAACATAAATTCTAATTATTAATCTAGGTTCATGCTTCCTAGGGTGTCACATACTTGAATCTTTAACCTGTTACACATGTAAAATAGAGCTTGATTAACTAAATAAATAGTTGGTGAGTCTTTCACATTATATATAAATATGAGTATAAAGATAACATGCGATTCAATGTTTATACGAATAGTGATGTAGTTAAACAATAGTTTTCATCAAACTACTAAAGATAGTTAAATCCATTTCATTCAATGGTAGATAATATACTCTTCATCAAACTAGTAGAGATAGTTAAATCCTTTCGTTCAATGGTAAATAAAATAGTCTGTATCAAACTACTTGAGAAAATCAAATCTCTTTCATTTGTCGGTAGATATAATAGCCTTTGTCAAACTTCATGAGATAATCAAATCGCTTTCATTGAATGGATGTGTGATGAGAGATGAAAACACTCTCATTTAATCTTTTTTAAACTATGGAAGATGAAACACTTCCATAAGTTTAATGAGCGAAAGTGATTAATGATCTCCAAGGAATATGAAGGCGCTTTTCTTGGAGATCGACTACTGAAGCATCAAAAAATAACTGGGTAAGTTGGGAGAAACTGATGGCCCCAAAAGACAACTTCCACGGTAAAGACATCGGTTCTCTCAAGGTGGAAAAATTTTCCCTCCTACTAAAATGGTGGTTCAGATTCAAGACTGAACATGACAAGCTTTTGGTGAAAGTGATTAAAGCAATTCATGTAAATCGAAGGGGTGGTTTAGTTTTTCCGATGAAAAAGAGAAATATCTAAACCATGGCCAAACCTCTACCGCCTTGAGGTGTAGAAATATTCCTTTGTTATTGATAGTTTAGAAAATCCATGGCTTTGGAGATCATCCACTTCTTCTGGAGTAGAGATTTCCCAGCCTCATGCGATCGTTTCAATTTAATGGGGGTCAAGGCAAGTAGTTATGGTAAGACGATAAGTTGATTCCTTTCTCTGTCGCTTACGCTAGAAGATGTGTAGAGGTAAGAGCCTTTGACTTTGGTGGTTTCAAGATTTCGTGGAACTCTTGGATTCCTTTAAAGGTGAACTCCTTTCTGTGGATATCAACTCTAAATCTTATCCCTTACAAGGGTGCTATGTTACGTCGGGGTGTGAATATGGGGGGTATGTGTTCTTTTTTAAACCCCCATGAGGAGATGGCCGATCATCTTTTGATTAGCTGCCCTTTCGCAATTGAAGGTTATGACAGGGCGGCTGGGTTGTGCAAATGGCCTCAATTCAATGTCTCATCGATTAAGGGGCTTCATGGTGAAGTGGGGAGATGGCCAACAAGTATCGGGTACTAGAAATTAATTGGGGTTGTTTTTCCCACTATAATTTGGAGCATTTGGAAGGAGAGAAACAAATTTTCAAAAAACGAAGTCCCCGATGGATATTCTAGGTGACATCCAATCATTATCAATTTTATGAGTTAAAAAAATTGGGTAGGTGTAATAGTCTTGATTGTGTGAATTGGTGTAATATCTCGTTGTAATGTTTGTACTATAAACCACTTGCTAGTTTTTTAATACATAACTTTGCCAGCTGTTAAAAAAACATAGTTTACGCATGATATGTATTTCATGATATGGAAAAACGTGCCAAGTAATAAAATTTATAAAAACGATCAAAACAAATCCCCACACTAACGACAAGTGTACCGTCGCGATGTAGTGGGAATGGAAGACCGGTTATCATCCAAGGACTTTGGGATAGAAGCAATGGCACACTCGAATTTAAGGGGTCATGCAATCTAATTAACTAAGGGGGGTACTTTGGTCTTTTTTTATTTAAAACTAATTAAACTAGCTAACAAGCAAGCAAGCAAACCGTCAAATGCAATTAAAAGAGAAAGAACCAGTTACCTAGGCTAGTATCATGAAATCATTCATGCGAAATCGGATCATGGACTGAAGATCGGTGATTTGGTTTCTACTGATTAGATAATTAGATAACTAATAGCGTAGGTAAGTAGTGTGGAACTATCCAGTCGGTGTGGACCACTAAAACAAAGACACTTATTAGATTATCTTTGTTGGCTTCCTAAATCTAGATGGAAACGGTTTCCTCTCGGCCTAACTTACCCTGCAACTTAAGGTTCTCGTACCTGACTTTCCTCTCGGCCTAAGTCTAGCACTAAGGACAACAAAAAAATAGTCAATCACACTTTAATTGATAACGACATGACTAAATAACCAAGGTCATCCTCTCAGTCCACCCAAACCAGTCAATCACGCAATAGAAAACTAACCCTACCTCCTCTTGGTCAGAAAGGTGAAAAACACAACTTAAGTTGACAACTCAAACTCGACATCGAAGCAACTCATAGACTTGTTTTTATTACCAATTACCATCATATATTATTGATATATGATTAAACAAGGTCTGAATTCTAACTAAGTTACTGCCAATCATGCTATCATTGTCCAAACACCGAATTTCAACACAAAATGAAGCAATCAACATCATCTAGGCAACAACTAATGGAATTAGCCCACAATCACCAGTGAAAACATCATTACATTCATATTTAAAATTGTATTCATCAATTTAAACAAAAACAAAATAAGAACTAGACAAAAGTAAAATAAAACAATGTAATAAAACTAGAACAACCAACCAAATTAGCTAAAATTCCTTGCCAAGCTTCGAACTTGATCTTCCCAGCAGCTTCTCCACCCAAAATCGTCCAACTTTGAAGAACTTATCGAACTCTAAAACCCTGAGCTTAGCCTTCAATTTATACTTTTGAAATTAGGTTTTTTTGTCGGATTTAAAGGGCTTTGCGTACCGCACGGCTGCTGAGGACTCCCCCGCGTGTACTGCGTAGGACATAATAGTCAGGGCTCCAAAATCTGCTTTTCCCGGACGCTGGCACTATGCACGACTTTCGTCTTCTTCTTGCCTGTACCGCGTAGGAGTTGGAATTTAGCTTTTTTAATTATTTTTGTGTACGAATGTCTCCTTTCCTCTCGAATGCTCATTCCTTAACGTTTATGCTTAGAAATCCTCGTTTTCATCACGAAAATCTGAGAAATATAAAACATTAAGTACAAGCACGAATTGTATAAAAACGAATGCAAAACTATACAAATAACTAAATAAGAGACTCAAAATATACATGATCTATTGCGAAACACACGTAATTTCCATTGTATTTTGAGTCATATTTTATGTAATTTATTATAGTTTTTATTAGATTTTGTATATTATTTATTTCTATGTTGAAATGTAGGTGTTCTGGAGCTATAGGAGCGAAAACGAGCTAAAACGGACAAAGAACAAACACCCGACGAAAGAAACCACAAAAGCTAAAATCCCACACAGTCGTGTGCCGCGTGAAATGGTTGTGTGGATACCGTGCGACACGCTCCAGAAATCCTACACGGCCGCGGTACGCGCAAAACGACCATCTCAGCCCGCGTGTACCACCCTACTCCATAAATCCTACACAGCCATAGTACGCGCGGGAAGTCCTCCAAACCTTGCACGGTACGCGGGAAACCCCAGAAATGCTAAAAAAAACCCTAATTTTGAGTTTAAATACAATTGGACGGGTTCTTTCAAGGGAGTTCGGTCATCAGCCGCATTGGGGACGATTTTCAGATATTTTCAAGCACCAAGGAGCAATTGGGTCAGAAGATTGAGGATTGGGGGCTACTTGGGTGCTAGAATCATTCGGGTTTTATTGCTTTCATCTTAATTAATCATTTTAACCGATTGAATTATGTTTTAGACTAGTTGTTTGTTGTTTTTAATATGATTAGAGGCTGATTTGTTTATTAGTTACCTACGGTTGTTGATGATTGTTGGATTTGGGTATTAATTGTGGTTTTGGATATTTAATATTGATTGATTGTGTCTTTGGTAAAATCCTAATTGTGTCTAACTATATAGCATGATAATATGGATATGATTGATAATAGAACATGTCTAGGGGCTGTTTGTCTATGAATTACTTTGATGGTATGTTTGATTTGCTAGTTTAGGTTGTCTTTTGTGCCTTTGAGACCGAGAGGAGATAAGGTTAAGTTGTCTATTGCAGTATTAGTTGGTTTGGATGGACCGAGAGGATGACCTAGGTAATAAGTTAATTAGTATTGTCTCTAGCAATTAAAGTAGGGGACTACATAGTTTGGAGTCTTTAGTGCTAGACTTAGGCCGAGAGGAAAGTTCTGGTACAGGGAACCGAGATACGCGTAGGTTGGGCCGAGAGGAAACCGACCCTAGATATTGGATGCTGACATAGGCTGTTAGATAGGTGTCTTTGTTTTAGTGGTTCACCATTTTCTGGACCCCATTGCTGATGGTCCATTCTCCACTATTGTCATTAAGTCTTCCATTCGTGATCCTTTCATTAGATATATTCATAGGATATTGGCTTGCACTTTAATCGGGCACAAGTCCGGTCAGGACAAGTGCAACTAGTTGGATGCCTTTTGCCTTTATTGTATTATCGGCGGCCACCATGCCAGCCTGGCTACCATCTTTCTCACGTCAGGGGCGTGACCTCGTCGAGCAGGTAGCCACGCCACCATAGCCTTAGGTCCTTACATTACCCGCTTAGTGGAGCATTTAGGCGTTTTTTATAGGTACCTAGCTGATCATCTCACCGATGGGATAGCCACGACTCCCTTCGATGTCCACGAGCTTCGCCATGCTGGCATCATGGAGTGGACCGAGCCCTTATGGTTTATTCCAGTCTGTCTTGGTCCAAAGGTCCCATCACCTTCTGGTACCGACGCAGTCATGGCTATTCAGGAAGGAGCACCACCACATTGTAAATTTGTCATCACTCCTAGATATGAGTGCCCCCAACCATGTTTCCTCCGTGTGTAGCTCTCGCTCCTCCACCACTCACTGTGGAGGAGGCTCGTTGGTAGTGGTTACATAGCGTGATGCAGATTCACCATGCGAAGTTGTGACATCTCATGACTCACTCTAGTGTCCCTATTCCCGATTTCTTTGTTTTTCACCTTTTCTCAGCTCTTCCTCCACTTCCATGGGTATTGACGAGGTAGGTCTTTTAGGGATGCAGGCGGACGATCCAGATGATGCTCCAAAGGATGATACAGGTGATGTTTAGCGTTATAGGAGCAGCCAGTCGGAGGACTTAGTTATTTTCCCTTCTTATTTTTTTATATAGCATAGGTCTGTATATATTACTATATTTTGATGATGCATATTAGGGAAGATTTATGCCAATTTGGGATATTTGATATGATTGTATATACAGCTTTGTTTATATGTGATGCTGCTGATATGGTTTGTTTGGTTCATGCGATATGGTTTAGTTTTTAATTTTAGAATTGCGAAAGGAACTTTTAGAATGTGGTTTTCTGGAACGCATAAGCATTGGAACTAAGACTCGATATTTTGGAGGATTCTTTCTCGCATATATAAGGGGTCTGTTCCTTTTTGTTGTTATATTATTTATTTTTATTTCTGCTTTATTTTCTGTATTTTTTCATCTCTACATTGGGGACGATCTAGATTTTATGTGTGTGGATGGGAACTACATTTTATTTGTTATTTTTTAGTCAATTTTTGTAAATATAGAGTCTTTTTATTGGAAAATACTAAAAATTTAAAATTGGAAAATGTCCCTGCTAGAGTGTAGTGCAGTTTTAATGGAAAATGATATGTATAACTAGGCTTTTGATTTGTTTTTGATAAATATTGTTAATAAGCATGCATATAACTTGAAATATGTGGATAGATCCAACTGACAGTTAGGATTCCTTATGATTGAATTAATATACTTCAATGTCTTGATTTTTGTGGGTTTTCGCCTTAGGTTTTGAATTGAAACTGCCTGTTAGATTAAGGGAAACCACTGCAAACTTAAAATATAAAGCATTCTTAATTAACTAATTTGACTCATCCGAAAGGATGGCTCTCGCATAAAATCCCCAGTCTACTGTTTGAGCTGAACATAGCTGAAAAAAATGATAAAAAAGGCTGCAGTTTATGTTTCACACGCCGAGTCACAACTTGGTTGAAACACCACTAAATTAAGTCTAAAATGAAAAAAATATTCCAAAAATGAAAAAGTATAATAAAATGAAAAATGCTTATACATTCATCCAATTCCATATTGTACTCCTTGATATTTAGGTAGGATTAGAGGATTTGACTTTATAGTGTGAGACCCATATTCTGATTGACCCACTTAGAGCTTTAATTTCATGAATTTGGGTTTTGCTTGGTTGGGTTTAAAAGGATAAGCATATCCGCAATCATAGTTAATGCATGTTTATGTTTTGAAATGTTAAATTTGTTTAAGAAATCAGTTGTCTAGTTGTGACTCATTTGCATAGGGATTTTTCAGGGACACATGTCATTTCCTAGTCTTGAATCAGTTGTTTTGAAATGTTAAAAAAAGTTAAGTGTGAGATGTTTGATGTCTTGCAAAACACATGTCATTTCCTAGTCTTTTATATTTGTTTTTGTATAGTTTGTATTTGTTTTTTATATGATTCGTGCTTGTACATAATGTTTTCGTATTTTGGAGGTGTTCGTGACTAAAGTGATCATTTTGGAGCTTAGTTGATAAAGAACGAGCACTCACAAGAAAACAAGACAGATTATAAAGAATTTCTGAATATTCAGCCTACACGATACGCGCAGACCTAGAGAGATCAGCCGTGCGTAGCACGCGGGTCCAGACATAGTAGAATTCGACCCTCACTATTCAGTCCTATTCGATACGCGTGGGGTGGGAGTGCATAGCTGCGTGGGACACGTATGGTTTAAAATCGACTAAAACCCTAATAAATATTTATAAATAGAAGCTGACGGTTATAGGTTAAGAGTTTGCAACTTTACTTCTACTTGGGCAATTTTGGACGAGGATTTAGTTGTTGGAATTAATTTGGAGGTTTGGATTGAAGCTTAGGATGTTTAGTTTGTCTTATTAACTATTTAGAACATTTGTTTCTTTTGGTTTCTTTCTTTCTACTATTTAACAATGAACTCAGTAACTTTTATGATGTTTAATGAATCTATGAAGATTGTTGGCTAAGTTCGTTAGTAGCTACATAAGAATAATGATGATTGTATGATTTTATGCAAGTTCTCAGTTTTTTGGACGATGTTTTGGCTGATTGTTTTGATTAGGTTAAAAGATTGTTGTGTTTGAATAGATTGCATGTAATATAATCAATTGATTGTTGTTCTAGGTTGTCTAATTGTGTTTTGGTTGATTTGGATTAGTTCTAAGTCATAATTGATGCAATTGATAGTCTTGAATTTGTGTTTTGGAATGTATAATGGTCTCTAGTCTTTTATTGACCTTTAGATAAGTCTTGATCAGTAGGATTTGTTTGTGTTTTGCCACCTTTGGGACCGGAAGGGTAGAGAGTGTTTTCTGTTTTTTGTTACATTGGTTGAGCCTAGGAAAACCGGGAGGTAAACCAAAGTTCTTAGTCCTTGTAGTCTCTAGCAGAAAAGGTATTGGATTGTGTGGAAGTTCCCCGTAGTTGCTTAGTGAGACCGGGAGGGTATCTAAGTATAAAGAACCAAGTCATAGGAAAGTGAGACCGGAAGGATAACCGACCGTAGACTTGTATGCTTCATTAGGCTTTGGTAGAAACCTTGTGGTGTGTGTTAAGACCTATAGGAGATTCCACATCACTTAGTATTTGCAAGTTGTTCCTAACCTTTAGAAAGATACGTCCGAGTCAATAGTCCAACACCGAGAGCTTGTGAGAATGATTGCTTGATTATGTCCTAGGTAGCTGCTTATCTTTTATCATCTGATAGGTTGCTATTTGTTTCTTGCTTTGTTTAGTTTATTTTGCATTGTTTAGGATAACTATTAGTAAAAGACCATTATAACCCCCCCCCCCCCCCCCCCAACACATAATTATTAGTAATTACGTAATTTGACTAGATAAAATGTATGTGTGCCCTGGTTTTGTCTTAAAGCCCTTGGACGATACTCGGTCTTACTTTTACTTGCTACTTTCAATCAGTACACTTGTTGAGTATGTGCAGTAATTATTCGGATTGTTTAGTATAAACTTATTACTTGACTATGTTAATCCCACAATCTATGCACATCACGTAACGCGAGGGCCCCGACGGTTCATTTGCCCAAAATATTCGCGCGTCGCAAGCAGCGGTGGGTTAGCCCTCACATGGTGCAATCCCAAAATGTTTATTTCGTTTTGTTTATTTGTTTGTTCCTTTGGCCGTTGTTATTCGTGGATGTTGACAATTGTGTGATCTACGTAACTACTCAGTTTGTTTATTGTTTGTGTGTTCAAGATTCGAGACACGTTTAACGCACTTAAACAAATTAAGTGTAATGTAAGCAAGTGTGTACACGTAAGCAAGTTTATACATATCGGGATTGACCTGAATTTGCTGGGTGTCACACCTTCCAAGTGAATTACTACTATCTGAAACTTCAATTGTTCAGGAGTTTCATCTACAATGAAAAATGTTGAACTTTGTAGCTCAAACCATCCACATCTCCACCATCAAGCTTCGGAAATTCAAGCTTACAAAATGACTATTAAGCCTTCCATACCTTGTGTTCTTCCAAATGCTCCGACGGCGAATTCACCCGACCGGTGTGATTATTGCTATTGCTCGCACCGAATTTGGATGTTATCACCGGAACACTTCTCATCTGTTCTTCGAGTTTAGTTTGAATCGCTTCATTGGAAGATTTGACATCTATTACCGAAGAATTAAGCCCTTGAAGTAATCGATCGTGATCTTTCATCATCTTCTTCAATTCTGATTACGAGTATAAACCCCCATGTCCATCATTGATAATGAACCATTCAACCGCTAGAGAAGATTACCGTAGGCGATGATCTATGGCTCTAATGTCACTGTTGCATAGATTTTTGAGAGAGAGAGATGTACCAATTTATCAATCGATATAAGTACATGAGTTTAGGGCTAACAACCCCCTAACAACTTTTCAAAAGAGTCGTCACATATTTTACAAGATTGGTCCTTATATATAGTTTGAACCATTTTACAAATACAAACAAAACTTCTTATTCTAGCAAAATCCTTACGTAACACATATATTCACTATATGATACGATACCAAGATATACACCATTCTTTTCTATATTTAGTCGAAACAATCAAAACCTAAGATCATATGCCATACAAAAAACATCATAACCCACGACTAGCTTCTCTTCTAGCAACTAATCATCTAACACAACACCAATCAAAGAATATATACTACAATTCACATCTTATTTGTCTACTCATGGACTCATATTACAATCCCGCATATACGCCTGATCATAGTCCAAAAACCGGTTCCAGTAGCCTCTAAACTTAGCTATCCCTACCTCGAGCCATGGTTTCAGATTCCCATTATAGTGAATCACGGCTGCACCGTCAATCTCCTTATGGCTCACACTCAGGTTATAACCGAGACCAAGCACATGCCATGACTTGTCTAACGGGTGCACCCGGTTCCAGAAAGTTATCAAACCCGGTGGCAATGTACCCAGCTTCCAAAGTTGTCTCCCGTGATTCTGCATCCAAACACATAACAAATGATTATAAAACTCTCAAGATTAAAGTATTTCAAAACTTGATCGATTAATTAAAAACACGTACCAAATTCTGCCACGAGTGGTAAACCTCTGTGATGTTTTGTTTCTTCCATTCTTCCAAATCAAATATGTTCATTCCATACGCCCATCCGCACGCACGCGGGTCAAAGTTTTTAGCTATGATGGGGTTTGAAAAGTTGAGGTAACGGTCGAACCGGTGGAAATTCTCACCACATGTTTCAACCGCACCGTTGACCTTACCATTCAGGTCAATAGCCCATAAACCACTTATATCTTTTTGAACCACTATATCATCATCCAAGAACACTACTTTGTTCAACTTTGGAAATATTTCAGGTAGGTAGAACCGAAGATGATTCATCATTGATAGATACTTGGGGTTGCGAAACTTCAGATTTGAATCCGATTCGACCCCTTTATGTGTTTTGAAATAATAATCAATCATGTTTTGAGAAGCCAACTGTTTGAGAACCGGGCTATAACTTGCATTTAGCCATGTGAATTCATCAATGTTTTGTACTTGTATTGTCGCTTTTCCGGGTGGGTTTGCAAGAAACCACATCCTCATTGCAGCATAATTCAGTTTGTCGGTTACGATATGGAACACGTGTTTTGAAGGATGCTGCCACGTTTACATGATCACAATCATAACTTTATTTAAATACTAGACTTACCTACATTACTAAAAAGATGATCTATGCGGTTTGCAAAAAGTAACAGGTCTAAGTTTTATGATTTCAAATTTGTAGTAAATTCGGGCATTAAAGCTAACTTGTTAACTTCTTCATGAAATTAGGGTGAATGACCAAAATACCCTTTGAATTCTTAGTCTTTGACTTTGACCAATCAAGAAATTAAAGGGTGTTCAGATCATTTCAGTCTAATTTAACGGAGAAGTTAAGGGAAGTTAGCTTTAATACCCAAACTTGTTACAACCTAGATCTGTTACTTTAAACTCTTAGTACCCAAATTTGTTACTTTTACAAACCACAAGGACCATCTGTGTAATTAACTCTAAATACTATCAAAAGATTAAAAATGATTATAAAAATGTCCCAAAGAACATAATCAATTACCTTGGCATTTGTAACAGTTGAATTAACAACCACTGCTGTCGCTAAAACATTATCCGAAAACAACGCATAGTGGAACAAATTTGGGTCATCAAGATTTTCTTGATTTGGGAATTGTTGTGCAGAAGAATTCAAAGAATAGTATTCGGTTGAAAGGCGTAAAGGAAGACAATGAAGGCCTTTAGGGATGGTTTTGGCGGTTAAATGAGTCAAAAACAAGGCTTGTTTCTGATGAACACGCGCTTGTTCTTCGGTTGAGTGAATAATCGCACGAAGTTTCTTTACAACCGCGGTGCAATCATCCTGTAATTGCTTTCCTTTTGCCAATGTTTGATCCATTGCCTTTAACTTGTCATATGCACTGAATTTTATAACAAAAAAAAAAAAAAAAAAAACTATAAAAACATAGATAATTTGAGAAGAAAAAAACAAAATTTAATATACCTAATGTTTCATTTATGGAAGAATTTTAGAAAAATTACTTACTTTTTTGGTAAATCTGCATCCTTGGTTATATCACCAAGTGCTCGTTGAACTTCCTTTATACGCAACCGAAGTTCTCGATTAAATTGAGTATTTGTTCGTGTTGCTGAAAGGGAAAGGTAAACTCTTGCCCTAATTAACTGATCTTTGAGATACCGAACACGATTATCTGCTAATACATGTTCATTCGGTTTATCATTTTTGGTTTTTACGGGTTCCCTTTTACCGGCTTGCTGAACCTCTTGCTTGTTTTCCTAAAAGATTAAACATTAACACAAATTATAAATTATAATAACATGTCAAGCTAAATTTGCCCTTCATTTGTTTAGATTTTATGTTAAAAATTACAAATTTTGGGATTTTTGACTTTGAGGATTGACAAGTTCACGTATCAAATGGAATGTAGGCCTTAAAATTAAACTTTTGCGCATTTCTTATATGTTTCTACTTTCTATCATCACATACCCCAAATTTAGATATAAATAAGTTCTATCAATTTATATTTTATGTAAATATACTATATGTAATGCACAAAATCTTCAGTATTGAAGAGGCATGATGAAGCATTGGGAGCTTCTTAAAATCTAAATCTTAAGTGTGCAAATTTAATTAAAAACTTATGCCACATTATGGCTTATTTATGATACAACTCATGACTCATGCCAACCTACATATAAAGCCAGCCATAAACAGCTAATTCAATAATTGACAGATCACAAGAGGCAAGAAAATGACAGCACATCTCAATTTCAAGAAAATTACTAAAAAACATACTGTTTGAATGGATGAAGATGATTGCTCAATGAACTCAACCGCCTTCAATTTGTTCACAGTTTCCTTGTTTTCATCTGATTCCACTTTATTGTTTTCTTGAGTAACTTGCTTGATGGGGTTATCTTCTTGAGATAAAAGAATGGTGTCAACTCCCTCGGATTCTGATCAATTTCTGGGGTCAAATTGACATGTAAAACAATTATAAAAAATGCAATTAGGGTTAAGATAAACCTTCGTTAAGCTGTCTGGTTTTCCTGGAGCTTTCACCATCAAGATGTTGAACAGATCTAGTCAAATTCTCCATATAAACATCACCCAATGGTTCTTTTTGTGTTGTAGACAACTCCTGAAACAAATAAACAACCAAATTATATCCAATTTATACCTATTCATAAAGTAAATTAGTGATTAGTGTTGCTACCCACCTGAGGAAGCAAATTTAGGGCTCCAACATCTCGATTCAATGACTGAAACCAAAGGCAGAAAACCCAAATTAATAAACAAATCAAAATCAACAAATTCGATTGTAGAAACGAGAATTGAAGGAACTATTACAAGTGTTGAAGGCTCCTGATTGAATTCATATGAAGCTGCAACAAAAATAAAAATAAAAATGGTATCAGATTTAGCAAATTTGACAGTTGTTAATTTCCAAATAAGATCTAGAAATTACAGAAAGTAGCAAGTTTGTCGGTGTATAGAACAATGGGGGCTAGAACGGTCAAGAAAAGCAACACCAGCACTGGCTTTCGCAGCCATATCTTAATCTTCATCTTTTAAAACTGAAGAACACAAAAAACCCAAATTCGATGGTAAACCCTAATTAGATCCGAATACTCATTCTTCAATTGGGTTTGAATATCTCAAAATTTGAAGAAACAAAATAGCAGTTGCAGGTTGCAGCTCAAATGATTTGAATATGTAGAAACGAGACGAAGATGACGATATGAATTAAGGGATCCAGAAATTGTCGGCGATTACGTTTGGATGGTAAAGAGTTTCTCGAGTTCACTATATTTTGTTGTATATAAATATGGTAAATGGTAAATTTGGTATTATAAGAATATGTTAATAGCTAGTGGAGTGCAGGGTTTTGGGTATTGCTATTTGGATACCCCAAACCATAACCCCACACCCCTGCCAACCCTATACGCCACGTATATGGCTGTACGTGGCGTATAGGCCACTTTTCACCGACAACCTCGTACCTCGTACTGCAGTGGATGTCAGTATCTATACGCCACGTATAGCACTATACGTGGCGTATAGGTGTATTTTTTTTTTATTTTTTATTTTTAATTTTTTTTACCATTATTCGTGAGCGTATAGGCGTAAATCTTTCTTTTTACCTAGATTAAAGTTAGTATGCGTGTATCATATTACCATTTTTTTTAATTTAAATACAAATAAAAGACAATAATAATTGTATATACATGCTTTT
>WOUH02000015.1:7135931-7155806 GCA_009936405.2 Stevia rebaudiana
TTGATCCTATTTCAAAGAACACTTTTTTATACATGTACATTTCTTATATTTGTACATTTTCTTATACGTGTACATTTTAAGTTATGTAAAATTTCATATTATTATGAGACAATTTTGAATTTATTTTATAAATAAAATCCTATATAAAAATGGTCTATTTAAATAAAATCCAAGATTCAGCAAACGAAACGCCAGGCTCAAACATCCAATTATCATCGCCGGATTAGTTGCCTCCAATTTAACATCAAACAAAGACGGGAAGCAACCATACGTCGTTGTATTTCAACGGAAGAGGTCGGGAAGACCTCACCGGAGCGTCAATTCGAAGGAATATGAAAACCAAGAATAATGAAACCCTACAAACGGCCATCAACCATCGCATCATGGGCGAACCAACCTCAACCGTTGCCGAACACGACAAACAACCTCTCGCACCCCTCAAAAACCTTACAGACCGTACCTCTCTGTCAGTTAGTTGCTGTTTCCATTTGGTAGTTTTTTTCTCGTTGTTGATACCAGCAGGACCCAGCTAGATAAAAATGAAAAAAAACATGTTAATTTTTCTTATTTCTCTCATCTTTCCGGTTTAACTATTCGCTCTTTGATCCTATTTTAAAGAACACTTTTTTATACATGTACATTTCTTATATTTGAACATTTTCTTATACGTGTACATATTAAGTTATGTAAAATTTCATATTATTATGAGACAATTTTGAATTTATTTTATAAATAAAATCCGATATAAAAATGGTATGTTTAAATAAAATCCAAGATTCGGCAAATGAAACGCCAAGCTCAAACATCCAATGATAATCGCCGGATTGGTCGCCTCCGATTTAACATCAAACAAAGACGGGAAGCAACCATACATCGTTGTACCTCAGCGGAAGAGGTCGGGAAGACCTCACCGGAGCGTCAACGCGAAGGAAGATGAAAACCAAGAACAATGAAACCCTACAAACGGCCATCAACCATCGCATC
Source organism: Stevia rebaudiana (assembly GCA_009936405.2). Taxonomy (NCBI): domain Eukaryota; kingdom Viridiplantae; phylum Streptophyta; class Magnoliopsida; order Asterales; family Asteraceae; genus Stevia; species Stevia rebaudiana. The sequence goes on from WOUH02000015.1 coordinate 7,136,916, forward strand.
ATGGTCGAACCAACCTCAACCGTTGCCGAATACGACAAACAACCTCACGCACCCCTCAAAAACCTTACAGACCGTACCTCTCTGTCAGTTAGTTGCTGTTTCCATTTGGTAGTTTTTTTTCTCATTGTTGATACCGACAAGACCCAGCCAGATAAATATGAAAAAAAAGATATTAATTTTTTTATTTCTCTCATCTTTCCGGTTTAACTATTCGCTCTTTGATCCTCTTTCAAAGAACACTTTTTTATACTTGTACATTTTTTATATTTGTACATTTTCTTATACGTGTACATTTTAAGTTAGGTAAAATTTCATATTATTATGTGACAATTTTGAATTTATTTTATAAATAAAATCCTATATAAAAATGGTCTGTTTATATAATATCCAAGATTCAGCAAACGAAACGTCAGGCTCAAGCATCCCATTATCGTCGCTGGATTGGTCGCCTCCAATTTAACATCAAACAAAGACGGGAAGCAACCGTACGTCGTTGTACGTCAACGGAAGAGGACGGGAAGACCTCACCGGAGCGTCAACGCGAAGGAAGATGCATACCAAGAACAATGAAACCCTACAAATGGCCGTCAACCATCGCATCATGGGCGAACCAACCTTAACCGTTGCCAAACACGACAAACAACCTCACGCACCCCTCAAAAACCTTACAGACCATACCTCTTTGTCAGTTAGTTGCTGTTTCCATTTGATAGTTTTTCTCGTTGTTGATACCCGCAAGACCTGGCCAGATAAATATGAAAAAAAACATATTAATTTTTCTTATTTCTCTCATCTTTCCGGTTTAACATTCGCTCTTTGATCCTATTTCAAATAGCACTTTTTTATACATGTATATTTCTTATATTTGTGCATTTTCTTCTACGTGTAAATTTTAAGTTATGTAAAATTTCATATTATTATGAGACAATTTTGAATTTATTTTATAAATAAAATCCTATATTAAAATGGTCTGTTTAAATAAAATACAAGATTCAGCAAACGAAATACCACGCTCAAACATCCAGTTATCATCGTCGGATTGGTCGCCTCCGATTTAACATCAAACAAAGACGGGAAGCAACCATATGTCGTTGTACCTCAACGGAAGAGGTCGGGAAGACCTCACCGGAGCGTCAACGCGAAGGAAGATGAAAACCAAGAACAATGAGACCCTACAAACGGCCATCAACAATCGCATCATGGTCGAACCAACCTCAACTGTTGCCGAATACGACAAACAACCTCACGCACCCCTCAAAAACCTTACAGACCATACCTCTCTCTCAGTTAGTTGCTGTTTCCATTTGGTAGTTTTTTTCTCATTGTTGATACCGGCAAGACCCAGCCAGATAAATATGAAAAAAAACATATTAATTTTTCTTATTTCTCTTATATTTCCAGTTTAACTATTCGCTCTTTGATCCTATTTCAAAGAACACTTTTTTATACATGTACATTTCTTATATTTGTACATTTTCTTATACGTGTACATTTAAGTTATGTAAAATTTAATATTATTATGAGACAAATTTGAATTTATTTTATAAATAAAATCCTATATAAAAATGGTCTGTTTATATAAAATCCAAGATTTAGTAAAATCCAAGATTCAGCAAACGAAACGCCAGGCTCAAACATCCAATTATCATCGCCGGATTGGTCGCCTCCGATTTAACATCAAACAAAGACGGGAAGCAACCGTACGTCGTTGTACCTCAACGGAAGAGGTCGGGAAGACCTCACCGGAGCGTCAACGGGAAGGAAGATGAAAACCAAGAACAATGAAACCCTACAAACGGCCATCAACCGTCGCATCATGGGCGAACCAACCTCAACCGTTGCCGAACACGACAAACAACCTCACGCACCCCTCAAAAACCTTACAGACCGTACCTCAATGACAGAGATCCAAAACTCATCGGAGTGTCGATCAAGGTTTAGAGAGAGAGAGAGAGATTGTAGTCGGTGGAAGCAAGAACATAACAACCATTAGCCACCGCATCATAGGCGAACCGTCCTCAACCACCGCCAGCAACAAAGTCCTGTCACCACCGCTGATAAACCGTCGGATTTCCTTGAGAGAGAGAGAGAGAAAAAGTTGCACCCGATAAATGACAAAGTGAGGTTGTCTTCTCTCTCTCTACATATATAAATTAAGATGTATAATAATAACACGCATCAACTACTTGTACAATATGCAACAAAATTGGTAAATATTCTATAGTGAAATGTGTGAGACACTCCAAATCTTCAAATTAATATATATAGTAATTATTTCATATATAAAATGGAACCGTATGTCAATTAAATAAATTAGTCAATTGCTTAATAACATTCGGTTTTCCACTTTTAATCAAATTGAGTAATTACTATATAAATCAAACAGTATAGAAGTTGCCTCTGTTTTCACTTTCAGCAACATGAACTAAATGTACGTATAGATAATGATTTATGAGGAAGGATCAAATAGGAAGAAAGTCTTACTAAAAACAATAGCAACAAATATTGGCCATCCATTTGTTTAGGGTAAAAATGAAGGAAAAAAACATTTATGTAAAAACCTATTTGTTGACTTTTTTTAACTTTTCCCCCGCTTCCTTTAAACATTAATAACTTTTTCATTTGACATTATTTTTTATAAAAATTGCACCATAAAAACAAGTTTTTTTTCCTCTTTAATTTTAGTACCATTGTGATATACTTTTTTTAAACTTTGCATACCATGATCACACACATCAGCATCCTCTAGCCCAACATACTTACAATTGATGGAAGTCCACCTTCATCAAATTAGATAATAATCATAACACTCACGATACATAACTCGATTCCAACACTTTCCAAACATTATAAAGCATGACCATCCAATACTAAATCCTTACATATAACTCTTCGAAATTCTATACATGACCTTCATTATCTAACACTTCTTTACCCAAAACCCGTTCTTCACCCTAGCATATTAAATGACACATTCCCGATATATTAAAGTAGTTTGTATATAGGGTGTACGCAGGGCGAACCCAGCCGCTAACCTACCACCCCTTCGATATGTCACGATTATGCCATTTCTAGTATCTAAGGCTCCAAACTATTTCTATCTCTTCACCTTACTGCTCTTGAACAATTGCCCTGATTGCATCAGGGTTTACACAATAATCCAAAGAACCTTTCTTTCCATTGTGCTGATCTTGTCAGGGTTGACACAACCATTTATACAAACCAAACAATTTCCTTTAATCTTGTCATGGTTTACACAATCATTTAGACGATATCCTTTCATATCCCATATTCAAATGATTTGCCCTGATCTTTTCCGGGCCTTACACAACCATTTGAACAATCCAAACAATTGCCTTGATCTCGTCATTGTTTACATAATCATTTAGACTCTATCCTTTCATATCCTTTATTCAAATGATTGCCTTGATATCAACAGGGTTTACACAACCATATGAACCATATCCTATCATTAATCATTTCCTAAACAATTGCCATAATCTCGTCATGTTTTACAAAATTATTTAGAAAACACACTGTACTCTTATAACGTAATGTATATATTATAATCATAATATAATTCTTCAAATCATAAGTTTATAACTTAAGCCATACTAGCCCAAAATTATATAAAAAGGGGATTCATAGAACTAACCCCTGACTAGCAGAACTCTGACTATTATTACTTCAAAAATTTCCTAAACACCAAACTATTCTCGCGAACCTATAGCTTTTTAGATAATCACCGGATACTTCCCAAGCACCTAACTTCTTTCACCATAACTCTAGAAGGGTATTTAATCATAAACAAGAGTCAGAGAATGTCTGCTATTTATAGGCTATTAAAGGATTTCTACGCGTATCGCTCGGTCTTAGGGCATATCCTTGTGTGTATCACTTAGGTTTCTCTGCGTGGCACATTCCTAACTTGCCATTTGTGCACACGTGGCTTAGCCAGGTGTTGCCATGTGGCTGATTATCTGACACGTGTCCTGTTGATTGACACGTGTCGCCACGTGTGATGTGATGATGCCACAGGTTGCCACGCGTCCTGACACGTGGTGTGTTACCGGAGTGTGAACATTAAACTGTGTATTCGCATTTTCAGCTTCGTTCGAACTCCGTTTCACGAGCGGTTTTTATTTACGTTCATGATTTTTCGTTTTCTGTCTACACCCATTGAGCACACCTCCTGGAGTGTTACTCAAAATTGCAACTTTGGAACGAAACTTAATCTACGCATAACTCATGCGTCAGCTATTGTATGTATGTTCTGTCTTCACACTATCACCTAGCTCGGGTTGATATTTCACTTATCTGGAATTGTTGTTTTCCTTCTCTACACAATACTCATCTTTTATTATATTATTATAATAATGTCTAGGCACACAGAAGGAAATAGGTTATACCTTGTCAGAAAACCGGGTGTTACATTATGGATATGGCACGTATACTTTGGAACAACATATACATGCAATGATATTAACGTCCTCTACATATCTCCTTTGTTTGATGATGTATTGCTAGGTCGACCACCAACACCTAGTTATGTCGTAAATGAACGAGAATATAACATGAAAAACTACCTCGCTGATGGCATATACCCTTCATTGGTAGCGTTTGTTAAGTCAATAAATTCTTCACAACTTCAAAACCTCAAGTATTTCGCTAAACATCAAGAGGTCGTTAGAAAAGGTGTTGAACAACCATTTGGAATTTTGCAAACTCACTTTGCATTTCTACAACACCCATGTCTTGTGTGTGACAAGGATATGATGGGCACAACAATGATTCCGTGTATAATCATTCACAATATGATCGTTGAGAATGATTGAGTCACATACCTTCACTATTACGATGCGTATGAATTTTTTTATGCAATAGGTCTACAAACCGGCACTGAAGAAGGCTTGTTGAAGATGATTTCCAACCTATTCAATTCTCTGCTCGACGAATTGCAAGCCTATAAAGTTATTTGACCAATAGGGAACAACTTCGTGACAGATAAGCTCATAAAGCTCCAAAAAACAAGCGGATAGAGCATTATGGCAAAAAATTTCAAGTACTGAATAATTAATAGTCTGTACCTTATGTACGTGCTATTATTTTTATTAATTTTAATGTTATATGCTTGGCTTTTTAATATTTTCCAGTTGTTATTTAAGTTATTTATTCAATATTTATTCTCTTTTATATTTAATATAAATAACTTATTAGTTTGAAAAAATATTATTTTTTCTAGTTTTCTATATAATACACAATATATATAAATAATATTTTTTTAATAAAATATTGGTTTAGATCGGGTTGAGATTGATTGGGGTGTGAATGAGTGTGAAAAGTTGAATTGTATTGGGTTATGTAGGTGAAAAATAGAGAAATTATTTATCAAATGATAGGTTGGGTTGGATAGTCTAAAATCTTGTAATTTTTGAATTTTTGTCTATCACACGTCAGATGAGAAATTCGTCAATGAAATATGTGGCTATAAAAGGACCTTGCTTTTCCAAAGCATTCATTAATTGAATCTTTGTCCGACCTTGGTGAAGAAACAATATTGGAGGGATCACCGACTTTATAAAACTTACATACTCAGTCTTTTGGCTAAGTAAATTTTTTTAGCCCATTGGCAAATGAGTCATGGTGCTAGCATGATCCTTAATTGAGCCAAGCTCAAACTTGAAATTCTTGTTTGATTGTAATTTGAGTCATGTTGCGTTAACTCAAAAAAAGTTGTCGTCGCTATAACATTGCGAGTTTTTTTCTTTTAGTTTACATTAGTGAAATTATCGTAATGTGACTTTTTATTTAGGGAGTTTAGCTTTTCATTTAATTTTTTCCATTTTTTTTATTTTAAATGTCCATTTATTTGAATAAGTCTAGCAACGAGTGAGATGGAAAATATTGATATTTTGATGATCTATGAATGGTCAGAGGTGAAATTAAAAGGGTGTCATGAGAGAGAATGAGAGACAGTTAAAATGAGAGAAACATGAAAGATGTGCCCCCTCTCTTCTTATCCTAATAAGATTTTAACATTGTCGGTTTAAACTTTTGGTACTAAATCCATTAAAAGAATTCAAATTCCATTGTTTTATTCTCATCTTTATAATATATTAATTTTTCTAGATTTATATATAGATTTGTTTAATCCTTCACTTCTCATTTTTTTTTTTATCTCAATCTCTATTTCACTAACTAACACTTACTTTATTACTATTTTCTCCTTTTTATACATTTAAAAAAATATTATAAAGATTATTATTATTTAGAGAATAGCTATCCAAAAACTTTAAGTTAATTTTAGAAATAAAGATCATAATAGAGATTGGGATGTGGATGAACTTTACTCAAAATGTTAAACTTTTAGAGATGAAGACTACAATAGAGAAAGAGATGTGAATACTGTTAGGTGTTGTGTAAACATGCCAAAGTCTGCATCTTGCTGTTATTCAAAATCAAACACATGCCACAATTATGAGATTTTTTAACATTACGGGTAAGAGAAATCTTGTTTTAAGGTGATACATAAATCTTGTATTAAAATTGTACTTTTAACACAAAACAAAACATTAACATTTCGAAACTTTGGAAATCTTGTTCTACTTAGAAGTTTCATTGTATAACCGGACATCCTGTAACCTGGATACCAGGGGCCGAAGGACAATTAGCCAATGGGCAGTGGTCATCTATCTCTAAACCCCACCACTCGGGTCCATTGATGTTCCTATTTTGTAACACCAAATAGCAAAGGATAGCCATAAATGCAACACCGGCATCAAGACCAGCCGATAGTATATAGTTATGTCGTGCCCACCAACTCTTGAACCTCTTATAAACAACAAAGTTAAAGAACATTCCCACCGCAAACCACATATTATAGTTCACCGCCTTAACTGGTGGTCCGGGACAGTTTATAAGGATCGGTATGTTTACGAGTCGAACCCATTTCCACTCAGGAAACTTGCGAGAAAGAAACCAAAATGGCACTGGTGCAAGGATTCCAAACAGAAAGAAGTAATTCATCTTGGAGTACAACCCGAGGTTTCCAAACATGCGTTGAGGTCCCACGAGTCCCCATATAATTGAGGCATTGTAGAAAACATCGTCTCCTGGGCATGTCCACGGGCTTCCAGGTGGTAATTTGTGAGGATCACATATGAACTCGACCGTCGTGAGGAGCCACCAGGATGTAGCAAAGTAGACGGTGGACGCAATGATCGTTCCAACTAACTTTTATTTACGAGATAAGCACAATTAGTACCGGCGAGTATAACTAATTATAGTTGCATTGTATTTATGCATACCTGAACAATGAACATGGACTTTGGTGGTATCTTCATGTAATGGCCTAGTTTGAAGTCACTGAGAAACTGTAGCGCTTGCCGCATGCTATTATCACCATAGGTTTTAAACACCACATTGGCAAGTGGTCTACCTGGGTATAGATACCCTATGATCAGTTCTGTGATAACATTAAGCCCAACTCCCTGAGAAGATTCAAACAGTTTTAACAATCAAAACATCATATATCCGCACACTAGCCGATGACATTCAATAATTTTCCAATTATTCTCTCAAATACTATATTTCATTTTTATGTGTTACCCTCTACGTCACAAGCTGCTAGTGCAAATACACAAAACAAAATTTTGTACCTGGTTTGTGGTGGCTACAATAACACCAATAGGTAGGGTGAAGATGGAAGCCAAAGCAACTGCTAACATGATTCCCCAGTAAGGAAGCTGCAATTGCCTCCCAAATCCTTCACAAGTTAGCAAAGCAAGTCCGATCACCAATATTAGAAGACAATGAAACCACCATTCTGGGACAGCCTCGTAGTTTTTCTTCATCAACCTCGTATGTACATCCCCAAAATTTGTGCTGAATGACGCCTTTGTTTGTGTCCAAATCGTCCTTATATCAATAGCCAAATCACATTAATAACACAAAGCTCAAAACTGTCTATAAAACCATAAAGAAAATTTTGGTCGTTAATAACACCATGGTGGTTAATAAGTGGTGTACATCAAAACCAATGTTGTAAAACTCAGCCTAGGCGCCTCGATTTTGGCCTAGGCGGTTGTCTAGGCGCTAGGCGGGTCTAGACGGATCCAGGCGGATCTAGGCGGCCAGAAATCGGTCAAAATCCTTAAAAATCAGCTAAAATTGGTCAAATTTTGACTAAAATCAATCAAAAATGGTAAAATCTATTAAAATTGGTCAAAATCTTTAAGTATTTATAAAAATATAATTATTTTTATATATTTTATACAAATTTTGTATATATATGTTAATATGTATACATAGTTTTGCAAAAATTACATATAAAATTCCAATCCGCCTAGTTCCGATTTATCCCTGGGCGGTACCTCACCGCCTAGGTAGCGTCTAGCGTCTTCTCCAACCTTATTAAAACACAAAATGTTGGAGGTACAAGTCATGCAAGATACAAATCCTACGGGATGCTCAGTGTGTGGTGTATTTATGCTAGAAAATCTTGAATTGTTGTTGAAAAAGAAAAAAAAAACATACCTCCCATGGAAGAGAAGCACATGGGATATGGTGGCAGCCAACGTTGCAAAGCTTAGACCATAAGCAAGCACAAACAATATGCTAAGATTAACTTTTCCATATTCATCATATCCTACTTGATTGAATGAAAAAGATTTCTGGTTCAAAACCTTTGAGACATTATATATTGTCCCATCAGCATGGTATGTCTTGAAAGAATACATTGGAAATCGTCGGGCTTCATACCAGTTGTTCCAGTAACATAAGGGAACCACCATGTAGAAGATGATCACGTAGCCGACCAACATGTTCATCATAGCAAATCCGGGGGTGGCTAACGGGCTACCAAGGAAACCAGCAACGGTTGCCCAATCAAGCCCAAAAGATCCAATGCCGAAGCCCTTAAGGCCCGAACCTATTTGTTGAGCTTTGAATGAGTCTTTCCATATCCAGCATACGAATGATAACGCGGTTATAGATTGGAATAGATAGTTAGGAACAACATAGTATGAAAAGCTAGATATCAGCACGATTGTAAAGAACTGCACTCTTGATAAGCCTCCCTTTGGCCTCTTCTCTTCTTCATGTAAAGCTCTATAATTCAAGCTTAGATTAGTTGATTCAGATTTAAGTGATCACATTTTACATTTTAAGAGACGTGGACGGAGGGATGAAGTTGAAACCTGAATAGGGAGACTTGAACGAGACTCGCAGGCCACCACATGTATGGAGAGTCCACTAAAAACTTTCGGAAAAGACCAGCCCATCCGAATCCAAGAAGCTACTCATGCACTCAACCATAGTAAAAATAAATCAGAAAAATAATTACAATAAGGGAAAATTACCAAAATAATCAAGTTTGACCCCTTCCTTACTAAAATAGACATGAATCTGATGGCTAAATCCAAAGGCTAAATTATGGTCAACAACCACTTATTTTTTGACACATAACAATGCGTTGGCTAATTTAGTCAGCGCTTTTTTCAAAAAAGAACCATGTCATTTACTTTATTGTCCTCTCAAAAGAGACATACTTTTCCCTAACCAATCGGTTTCTGACGCGTGAAACCTCAATATCCCTGACTAAATTTTCAAAAGCACTTGCTATTAGTCATTAGATTTAGCCGTTATTTTCTTAGCTTGCGGTATTTAAATTTTAGCCCACGTTTATTTTTTAGCCTTTCTTTTCTTTTCATGTTTAATATCCATTTATCTCATTTTATATGTGAAAAGAAAAGAAAGGCTAAAGAAAGCGTGAGCTAAATTTTTAAATACCGCAAGCTAAGAAAATAACGGCTAAATCTAATGGCTAATAGCCAGTGCTTTTAAAAATTTAGTCAGGACATTGGGGTGCCACGTGTCAGAAAACCATTGGTCAGGGAAAAGTATGTCTCTTTTGAGGGGACAATAAAGTAAATGACACGTGTTCTGGTGGTTCTTTTTTAAAAAAAGCGCTGGCTAAATTAGCCAGCGCATTGATATGTGTCAAAAAATAAGTGGTTGTTGACCATAATTTAGCGTTTGGATTTAGCCATCAGATTCATGTATATTTTGGTAAGAAAGTGATCAAACTTGATTATTTTGGTAATTTTCCTTAACAATAATCATGAAATTGTGAAACTAGTTAGCTAAAGCACTGCTAGCATGACGGACTTTCATGTAAGCCACCTCAATACAGGCGAACGTGTTAGAATATTACATAAACTTGGTTGAGTGTTAGTATGCCCGAACCAAAACGTCTTAACGAGCCAAATATACACATAAGTCATAAGAAGTTTATCCCAATCGTCAAACCCCAAATCGATCAATAGTTTTCAAACTCAATTGTTTTCCTCAAATTTTCGAGGTGTAATTGACGCCGGCCCTTGACCTTTTAAAAATGGATAATTCATTAATTGATTGTTTTACATGTTTATTCAATCAATAAATTTTATAATTATGTAGTCAACTATATTAATATGGAAAAAAGAAATGGCGTTGCTTTTGATGGGCCCCGCCAAAATCGAATGGCATCGCATGTATTCACGTGCTTTGGTCGACAGGCGAACCACGACGCATGCTGACGTGTGTCCTGCACCATGTCGGTGAAGGTGAAGGATGGCCTCTAAGTGAGGCCATCCTTTAAATTTGTAAAAATCGTACCTGAGTACTTTGGGTTAGCAACATCGCCGCAAATGGGTGAATTTCGGCATGGTAGAAGGCTTTAACAATAGTGATAATCCCCACTGCATAAACCCAACTCGAACCAGCATTTGCTAATATGGTAATAAGGACATGTTCTTTCATGTTGAAAGGCCCTGGATTCAATGAAAATGACCATCGTGTTCCTCGAACTCCAAATCGTTTTGTGGGTAGACTTGCCGCCATCATTTTACCAGCCGGAAGAACAACTATCTGCGCTATAACAGAAGACACTGATAGCGCGTTTTGCCTATAACCAAAAAACTGGTTCAAAAAAGCAAGAACAGCACACGATATGATCCCTAAGAACCATGTCCGGAAAGTCAAGCAAGGTAGTGTTGGATCGTCGGTTGCTGGGACCGTGAGTCGAACTTGTTCGACTGGACAATCATTGAACTCTTCTGTCATGAAACATTAATTTATCACAAACACACATTTGCAAAGAAAAAATAAACACTCAACCATGGTATACATCATTCTATGAGTATTTTGCGATTATTTTACAATCGTTTAACTCTGCCATGCATTTACAACCCCCAAGGGACTTCTTTTGTGACAAATAACTCATAGTAAATCCGTGTATACTTATAGAATATTGAAAAAAAAATTTATTTCATTTCTCTAAATAATTAATATATTCAAACTTAGCTTTAAGCCTTTAAAAGATAAGTAACTCACCATATCACGTGTTATAATATTGAATTCTTAAAATTTCTTTTACGTGTTTCATTTGAAGTAAAATTAACGTTTCATATGGAGAGGTCTTAGGGTCAAGCCTCACTCAGAATATAAAATCTCCTGAGTGAGCCGGTAGGGGTTTTACACAATTGTTTCCCCTCTTGAATGGTTGGACCACCCAAAACTGGGTTAAAATAATAAATGATTTCGTCTTTGACGCCTCAAACCTGGCCAATCGCGTCTTTGAGATAAAAGGAAAAATAATTGTATTACTTACTTACTAAAATAAGGATGTTTCATGACAGACATAATTATTGTGTAACAACTAAAGAATCACACTTAGGTAAACTTTAAATATTTTACATTTGCTTATGCGTTATTATTTTTTAAAACGAATTGAATCATCAAATCACAAATATTTAACTTGTTCAAACGAATATAATGAAGCCAAAAAAAAATTTCACAGAAGAAATTGTTACATATTGCGCATATGCATTATGAATGTAATTCACATATTTTAATTTAACATACCCTAAAGCTAAAACCATTAAAGCTAACATCTAAACCCTAAAGTTAAACACAAAAAACTAACCTTTAAAGCTAAACCATATAAAACCTAAACCCTAAAGATAAATGCTAAAGTTAAACTCTAAATCTAAATCCTAAACATAAACCCAAAAAGTTAACCCCTAAAAGATAACCCTTAAATTCTAAAATTTTTACTTGATTTTTTTATATAACTTTATTATACTCATTTGAAAGATGAGAAATTTTTTGATTTAATGGTACAATTCATTTTAAAAATAATAATGCATAAAGAAATAAGAAATATTTAAATTCCCATGAGTGATGATTTTTTAATTCTCGTATAGTGGTTCTCATTTGAATATTCTCACTTAAAATATCATTTTAACTATTTGATTTTTTCCCGTAAATGATAGTTTTTAGTTGTCACACTGATCTCATTTCAACCTTCTCACTTAAAATCACTGTTGCAAAAGTCGGTCTCCAAGGCCGAGTACTCGCTCCAAAGAGGTGTTCCGAGGCGATTTATTTGTCCAGGTATCTCCGAGTACACCCGAGTACTCTCCGACTACAACCGAATACTCCCCGATTCCACCCAACTCCATAGTCGACCGACCTAGGAGCGCCTAGCGTCTTTTGCAACCTTGCTTAAAATATCATTTTAACTATTTGATTTTATCGCGTTTTCTTCATTTATTCAAATACACAATTTATGAAGCTAGTTAGTATTATATATACAAAAAAAAAATCAAATACATATTAAGTGCATAAAATTGTAGAATTCTTAGAATTACACACGTTATCCAAATATGATGCTAACCACAAAAAGTATACGATGAATAATTAGCGGTGGACTACACCGCTCGATTTTATCTGTTGTAAATATCCGTTTTTGTAGTAGAGTATCAAGTTATCATCGAGAACTCACCTGGTTGTGGACTGAGTTTTTGGGCATCGGTTTGTGAAGGTTCCATTTTTAAGTTGAAAAACTTAATGGGAATGTTCTACGGTTTTTATAGAGTCGGCAGATGTTCTCTTGTATTCACCTCCGTCTGCAATGCGCGCTTACATTGAACTTTAGTTCGTCTATATGCATTAAGACACTTACTGTCTTGACTTGTTCATGGCTCATTAATAGTGATTATAGTTTCTGTCAAAACCAGACGGTTGTGACATCACAAGATAGTGGTCTGGTTAATAAGGTAAAGACCAAGGACAAACATATATAGACCATAGACAAACCACAAGTCTTGGAAGTAAGGTAGAGATAAGCATCACCTTTCATTTTCAAGATAAATGTACGTGTTAAAAATTTCTTTTATGTGTTGGCCAACTTGTGCCACCTTTCCTTTTCAGCTATGTTACCTCACATTATACATTTATTTATAAAGGCTCCAAATGATTAGCATAATTATATAATAGCTTAATTGTTATAAAATATTAATAATAGTTGTATCTTGTATGTAAAAACAATAGCATAACATATACCTTTTTAGAGGTTGTCACCTCACGCATTAAGCCACAAATTCCACCACGATCATTAATATCAAAAAGCAGACACAATTTTGAATATCAAAGCGTAAATTCAAAAAACGTCGCAACCTTTTTCACTCCAACATAACTCCCTAAAATATATCATATAAACGTGACCGTCAATACACATAGTAGAAAATCAAATGAACATATATAATATAAAATCATAAACATCATCATGATAGATAAAAGCGTGCTTCACAACCATAAATCGTACTTCATTATAAGCTTAACCTTCAATTCATCAAAATAAACTAAAAAGAAAAAAAACAAAAAGCAATAAAAAGGTAAAAATGCAAAAAAAAAAAAAATGTAATGTAACAAAAACAGTGTTCATACAATTTCTTTTTTACATTTACATATAATTTCAATGATAACTTTAGGTTGTTGTCATGTCATGTTTAGAGTTAAACCGAACCAAATGTATAAAGTTGATGAATAAAGCGTCTTAAAGATGAAGTGTACACAAAAGAGAAAGAAAACATGTAGGATTTCAAATTTAAAATTCATGCAATAGAACATGCAATGCATGTGAGATCCATGTTTATAGGCAAACTACATAGTACATATCTTTTCTTAAACTAAATTAGCATCATCAAATACCACATTATCGAACTATTAGGTAATTAAACTCGGCACTTTATGTCACATCATTAATTTTAGAAACAACATTAAGTTATGTTAATTACTATTGCCGAAATTATTAGAGTGTTAAATCAAACTTGTTAGTATTGATTAGTATGTACTTATGTAATTAGGATGATTATTAATTTGTAATTAGTCGTATAATGGGTCATGGGGGCAATTCTGTCATTTGGTATTCTCATAACCAAAGTTAATGGTTATTGGCGCCAAGGATGGAAAACTGCCGCTAGGAACAAGTATATATGCCTGTAATTCGTATGCATAATTATCAAGATCATCTTTCATCCTTATTTGAATTCTCTGCACTTTGATATAGACACACTCAAAATTACGTTTCTGATTCCATTAGAAATTATGTAACAACTCGACGAATGAGCAGGTACTTTGATACAAGATCCATGAGTCTGCTAACATAGTTGTTGTGACACCCCGCTCCCCGGTCTCCAGTCTCCGATCTGTCCAGAGAGCGGTCTGGTCACTAACCGGGTCAGTTTAACGGCAGGATCGAGTGATTGGTTTAAAATATGCAACTCAGATTACACCAAACAAATCATTCATTTCATATGATCAGAGTATATTACAAGATGCGGAAGCAAAAGATTTATTAGTCCCGTAGACGATTCTAACAGCGTGATATCGATTAACTAGTTTGTTTATGCGGAATATAAACAAACACAATCAGAATAAACTAAAAGAAACACGAACAAGATGAAAAAAATTGCTTAATATTGCACTCGACTACGAAGGTCGACTGGTACAATCTGTTTTCTATTGAATGAGAGACACAAAACAATCACGAAGAACAACTTCTGACCTAATGATTATCATTCGGTTTATATACTACCGATTACAAGCAAAAGCCTATGACTAAACATAACACATAAACTACGAGAGCCCACCGGGACCACCGAAACACCAAGAGGATCACCGAGAGGATCAAAACTATCGTGAGGATGCACAACCATTATACACGACCCAACAATCTCCCCCTATTGTTGTGCTTCCTTTGCCTTTTCCTTTTCTTTCACAATATTTCGTTGAATGACCATTGCTTCACATTGTCTCTTTATCTCAGCCTCTATTTCTGGATCATTTGGATCGAAGACTTGCACCTCAGTATCAATAGATCCTTCACCACCTGCCCAAGCTTTGTTTTTAATAGCAGCCATAAGAGTCCTGGTAAAATCAGTACATTCACTAAAATAGTGACTGTCTGATTTCAAAGGTTGATCACTCAAAAACTTCATATCCTGTTCACCCAAACACATGAGATCAGAAGGATCTATGAAAGTAAATTCACGATCATTGCATTTTATGATCACCCCATACGTCTGGTGATCAAAAACCCAGCATCTGAAATGTTTCAATGATCCATCAGGCATGTTAGGAAGTAGAGGAACGGTTTTCAGATGTTTTGTTGGTGGCCAGTACACCTCATACTCTCCTTGAAGCTTTCTCTCTTGCCCCAAATAATTTACATATCTCTTGACTCGAAACTCTGATCTTTGGCATTTGTAGTTTTTGAATGATTCACGCACATGACGCTGCAAACTTTCATAGAAATTTGATGCCTTCGGTACGTTGCCAGGATTGAAGAATGGGGCGTTGGATAAGACTGCAAGATCAACAGTAGTGAAGGACTTGAAATCTTCGGCATTTTCAAAATACTCTATTCGCCGACTTTTCCTTTTAACCCACCACAAATCCTTGACTTTGTCAAATCCCCAGCTTAGAATGTCTTCTCGATCACCCTGTCTGTCAAACAAATCTTCTCCCAACTCGACCACGAATCTGGTCAATTTGGCTCTTGCATCAATTTTAGCTCTTCGAAGTACACGATTTCTGATTATCATCATTTCCTTTGATTTGTCAAGACCAATTGGACCAAAGGGTCCCAGAGAAAAATACTTTCGTAGGCCTTTCTCATGATCAATCAGTGCAACCTTTTCTTTATCTGCTTCAGCCAGTTTTTCTGCCGCGACTGTTTCAGCAGCTGGTTCTGGTGGTGGTTGAGTAGAACTCAACGAAATAATAGGTTGAGAACCGATACTTGAAGATTCAAATTTTTGCATTAAATCAAGTAACAATGCGGTCACCTTTCCAAGATCATCTTTCATACTATGAATAAGTCTGTCTTTCTCAGCATCATAAGCTTTCAAATCGATAATCTCCTTCTTTGACTCATCTCTATCTACTTCTAGAGCAAAAACCTCTTGCTCTAAATCAAAAACATGTCTTTGCAACCGGGAAATGTCAATTATTTCATCATCAGGCAAGACGTTCTTTCCCTTTGCTTAAGTAGAAGAATCACCACCAGTTTCTGTCATAAACACATTTAACTCTTCCAGAAATGCAGTTCCCGTAGCAGGTGGTGTACTAACATCTTCCTCAAGATCCTCAAAGAAATCATAATCTTCTGGAAGTGGTGCAACACTGGTAGTCTCTGTAGCTTGTTGAGAGCTTGATTGAGACGCAAGCCTTGGATCACGTCTTCTGCGTTTGCTTGGTCTTTTAGTCATTGGGGTTGCCGCAGCAGAAATCGGAACATCAGTGGAAGGAGGATTTTCCAACTGAGTTCTAGCAATATTACGGATCTGTTGCAACCGTTCTGATGTCAATCCAGCTACTAGCTGTGACATATTTGTTTCCTAGGTAGCAGCCTGTTATGTTACTGCTGGTTCAACTATTTCATCATCATCACCTTCCTCAACATGAACAATATCCACGGTTTCTGTATCACGAGCTACATCATGCTCTTTCACTATCATCGCATTGTGGACCATTTCGGGTTCCACATTCGGTTCAGTTTCTGAGAAAATACCAAATTTCTGCAGTGGGAGTAGCTTCTTAAAAGTAAACTTTCCAGGACGATTCATCTTCACAAGTTTAATCATTGTTTTGGGAACGATGACCCGGTTTTCCAGAATATCAACTGTTTTTGGGAGATTTGCATATGCATCATCAAATATCATCTGTAAGAAATGGGGATACATAGCAAAAAGTTCCTTGCGCTTTCCTTTTAGATTTCCAACCATCTCCTCAAAAATCACCTTTGAATAATTGTAATCCCAATCTTGAACCAACGCCACAAAAGCAGACGTTTGCATCTCATTAAGTAGATCCATTCCACCTTTATTACCGCACGCGCTAAGCAAAAAGATATGGGCAAGTACTCTCCAATATGGATGCAGTAACTTTTTGATGACAGGTGGAAACTTGGCCTCAGGTCCTTCGTAGCTCATTCTTAGTACAATCGGCCACAACCTCTCTTTGGGATATATATGTGGATGATCAGGTAAATCAATCAGTCCCAGACTTTTACTAATCACGGCCTCTGAAACAATAACACTTGTGTTCTGAACTCTGGCCTCAATCTGTCTTTGACCATTGTTGCCATTTGGATTAAGCGAAGCTGTCTCCCAAAACTCTCGGATCAAATATCGATGAATCACCATGTCGAATGATAGAATATGCATCAAACGACATCCTCACAATCCGGCATAAAGAGACTTGTACAATACAAGCTCCTCCCCCGGATCAGTAAGCAAACAGGCTTGGTTATGAATAGGAATAAACAACAAATCTTTTGCCTCTTCTTTCACCTTTACCGTTTCTTTACCCGCCTTTTTAACCATTTTAAATCTGCACACAAACGAGTTAAGTTAGAATTGTAATAAAAATTTAACCTTCTCAACAGAAACAATTCAAAGTTTCATCAAGAGGTTCAGTATTCAACGAAAAATGACTAAAAGTTTAATAAATGAAAGTCAAAGGGTTCATCGAGCGGATTAAGGTTCAACGGAAGGTTTATCAAATGGTTCAGGGGGTTCATCGAGAGGACAAGTGGTTCATCTTGGAGACACAAGGTTCACAGTGGTTATTCGGGAGGATCAAGGGGTTCATCGAGAAGACATAAGGTTTATGAATGGTTATTCGGGACGATCATCAGGTGGTTCATCGAGAAGATGTTCGAGAGGTTCATCGAGTGCTTATCGGGAGGATTATCGAGTGAATTATCGTGAGGTTCGTCGAGAAGTTTATCGTGAGGTTCATCGAGTTGAAGTTTAATCTTGTTAGTCCCCTCGATCACCTCCGTCCTCTCGACTATCATTTCATCGAGAGGACCGTCGTCCCCACTTTTCAAACAACATTGATTTATGGTTTCTCCCCCTTTTAACTCAAATTCACACAGATCCGACTCTCAATTCGTGATTTTATCCAAATCGAAATCGTTTTTCCAAAGTTTTAACCATATTTCCTTCGATCTTAACGTCGAATCTATCTACAACCTGCAATCAATCACAAATCTTAGAAACATATTTGGTGTATTACCTATATTCTTGTTTCAACTACTCGAAAATGATGATGACGATGGTGATTTTGGATCCGATTACAAGTGGGTTTACGTCAATATAGCTTCCTCTCGATCCAAACTGATGGAGAGGTTCCATCCCCCCTTTTTATACCATGGACTTACCTTGGGCTTGAGCACTGGTCCGACCCGGCCCGATATGAAGATTCCTTTTAAATAAACACGTATAGTTTTATCTCGGTTCATTTTATTTAAAAAACACACAAGTTTAAATTAATTAAAAAAACTACTATTGAACGAAACAGATAAACGAGATTCAATCAGATAATTGTTGGGATCATATCGTTCTCAGACTGACCAAGAGACACTTTTAAGTATTCACTTACTAAAATCGATCTAGACGATTGCTAATATTAACCAGCTTAAACTCAAAGCTTAAAACCTTTTTCACCTAACTGATCAGTGAATATTATATTAATTTAATTTAACTATGTCTCAGATGT
>WOUH02000015.1:7169350-7189206 GCA_009936405.2 Stevia rebaudiana
CCCACCCACCCCCAAAAGCCTAAATCCTAAAAGTTAAACCCTAAAAGCTAAGATGAAAGGGTTCGACGGGACGGTTCTAACGCTGCTGAAATGAGTTCAATCGGAGTTCGTTTAAGTCGGTTATGAGAAAACTAAAATCCTTCCTACCCTTCCTACAATAAGGATCCTTCCTATTTGATCGTGACCCTATGTAATTGATCCTTTATTTTTTGTTATTTAACATTTTTAATCGTACATTGCAGGAGAAGAATGAAAATTGTTGTCAGTCAGAATGCCAAAAAGACGCCGCTCATAAAGGTGGCTGTGACAAAGACGTGAGTCTTTATTCATTCTTTTGTATTCAACATTCTGATATGGCCTGCATTTTCGTATCACCTTTAAAAATTCACAATTTTTATATACATTTATAAGTCAGAACACGTTTCTTTTTTCTGTTGAATAATACTTTTTTTTATATGATAAAATAAATATAGTGTGACACTACCCAAACGTTCTTGTATGACCCTTGGGTTATGGCAACATTACTTACATGGAAACATAAATCCATGATACTTTCCAGAAGACTTAGATGGACATATTGCAGCCTGTATATATGTGCTAATATAACAATCATTGCTTTAGGATTTTTGTTGCCATCAGTTGCTGATGTTTTGTTTAGTGAGTTAACTTGCAGATCATTAGAGTATCAAACGTATTCTATTATTCCTTGTCGTGTTATGTTGGTTGATTTCAGCTGTATGCCGTGTGATATCTTTTTGTTTCTAGTCTATCAAACTATGGAAATAATGTATTTGATATATTGTTGTTCTTGCTATGAAGGTGTCATCTCCATCTCCTGATTATTTAGAGGCAATGCCCCATATTCATGTTCCTCTTGTTGATGTTGATAAGGTATATTTTTCTCCTTTGGATTGCTTCTCTTTTCTCACCTTCCTATTTATTTTATCTTTTTTTAAGATTATAATAACAATTGGTACTAGAAAATCATAGGATTCTTATATGTTGGCAATAAAATCTTTATTCATGTAGTGGACATGATATATGTAGTTTTAGATGTTATGCCAAATTGTTACTTATATGCATAATAATTAAGAACCTGTTTCAGATGACTGAATTGTAGTTAACATTGTTCAGGTCCGATGTGTCATCAGGAATATAGTCAGAGACTGGGCTGCTGAGGTATTCCCTGTCTTACTTCTTTGCTTCTTTACTATACCGAAATATATTTTCAATCTTGGTTTCAAAAAGCGCGCCTCAGACCTAAAACTCAAATCACCTCGTGCATTTGTAAACCTAGTTTTCAACAATGTGAGAGGACAACAACATAATTTTAGGTTTTTGTTCTCTAAAAACAGGGGCAGAAGGAACGTGACCAATGTTATCAGCCTATTCTTGAAGAACTTAAACGCCATTTTCCTGAGCGTAGTAAAGAAAGGTGACACATCACCTTTTTGTTTTTTTAAACATTTAGTTGTATTTTTTTCCACCTGATATCTTTGTTGCATTTCCTTAAACCATAATTAAATATTTAGTTTCATTGTGTTTGTAGCCCTCCTACCTGTCTAGTTCCAGGTGCTGGATTAGGAAGGCTGGCTTTGGAAATTTCATGTCTTGGTATGTATTTATTTGAAGTTGAATCTGAAAACTTATCACCAGAACGCTGGCATATGATAAGTTGTTTTATTATATTTTATTATATTTGGTTATGTACAGGTTTCATTAGTCAAGGAAATGAGTTTTCATACTACATGATGATCTGCTCAAGTTTTATTCTCAATCAGTGAGTAAATGATTTCTTGCCTCCTCATGTTTGTCTTTACTTGTTTGATCATCATCATCATCATCATCATCAGGACTCAAGATGTTGGAGAATGGAGTATTCATCCATGGATTCACAGCAATTGCAATTCATTATCTGATGATGATCAGCTCCGTGCGGTTTCCATTCCAGATATTCATCCTGCTGGGTACCTTTCAATTGACTCTAGAAAGATGTTTACATTACATAAGCTAATATTTCAAAGTATCTACTTTGATATTTCCAGTTTTGAATTGGTTTATGTTTTCTGTTTTTGGGATCCTAAAAAGTACACCATTTTTGGGGTGTTAGTTATGCTGCAACATAATTATCATGAAGACTATTGTGAAAGATAACCTTCCAAATGAATTGACAGTGCAGGGATTACGGATGGTTTTTCTATGTGTGGCGGTGACTTTGTTGAAGTATACAATGACCCAAGCCAAGTAGGTAAGTGTTAAGACACGAGAATGTTCGTTTTCCTTTATGTTATCCTTTCCATGATTCATGTATTACCTTTTATATTTTTGTAAATGTAACTTGTAGTGTTGTAAAAATCGAGATTAATCGGTGCTTTGATTTTACCTTATCGGTCATAAAATCGGTAGGCCGTAAAAGTCGGTCAAAGTTGCCAAAATATATAGGCTAGAGATAAGAAATATCTTTATTTTGAATCATAGTTATTAATAGCGACCGTAGATAGCGCGCTACGTCGCGATGCGATTACCCCTCGCTATTTGCATATAGCGACAAGATAGCAAGATATAGCGTTTTTTTTGCTGTTTACCAGTGATTTAGGTATTTTAGTGGCTGTTAGGGTTTTTTAAGTATTCTTTATAAATATAACACATAAATATGCTATAAAATCGCTATAAGTACTATAAATTGTTAATTAACCTTATAAAATAGGCTAAAAATTCTGAAAATTCTATATCGCTAAACACGAAATAGCGGTCGTTATTTACCGCTATTCGCTACGTAGCGTATAGGTAGCTTGTCGCTATTTACCGCTACTCGCTATTAAAAACATTGTTTTAAATGTAGCATTACCATTCTAATATACATTAGGTCAAATATACATGTTTGTATACTGTATACATGATTAGTATAATTAGAAGATCAAGCAATTGAGTATACTGTTCAACATGGTATCAGAGAAATTCTGATTACGAAAACCCTAGCTCATGTGTCTTTAACCATTTTTTTATCACTGCCTCCGGCTTATCTAGTATCATTAATTTCAGCTTTTCCATATCAATCCCCTTCCATTCTTACAATCAAATGGATAAAATTCACCCAGCACAAACATTAAGAATTTCATTCCGCTCATGTTGGAAATGGAAAGCAGGCAATACTCTTGGGCATAATTGTTTTGAATTCACTAACGCGCTTTTCACGTGAGAGATCTTCTCGTTCCCACTGCTGTAAAGCCCTCGTTCGCTATTTCTTCTGTTGCCACAGACTCTGGCAAAGAAAAAGACAAAGGCGTCCTCCTTCTACAAAACTTTGGTCCTGGCTTGATGCGATTGTGCTATAGTGGATTTATAGCACGATTTCTAATGATCTACTTGCTACGTATGATTCTTAAACCAAATCTATCGCCTGTCAAGCCTGGATTACTTGGGAGAATATCCATAAATCTACGAGGCTTGCTCTAGATTGATTCTAATAGAGACCCTGAAATCTCATTTGGTTGCAAACACTTCTAGTCTACTACTTCACCAACTAGGTCTGCCCATCATCTATCATCAACCCAAAACCATCCCATCGACCAGGGTTTTTACTACTCTTCGTTAGACTCTCACTACAGCTAAACCCTCGTGGTGGGGGTCATGGCCGGGATGGTGTGCGATCTCTAGGTGACATAGGCTTAGGTACTTCCAGCATGAGGGTTACCGTACCAGAACTAGCCTCTTTTGCCTTGCCGCTCCCAACTCCACCATGCAGTGGCCTAAAAAAAACGGCCTACGACAGTACGACCGACCTCTCACGTATGATCGGTTCAGCAGCTATGGAAAAGGACCTGGTCCTTTCGGTCCTTGCCCTTCCAAGCCTATGTTGCATCAAAATCTAGCTACACCTTGACTACTTTTGATCAGACATTCAACTCCATCTTACTATCCACCTGGTTCGGTTTGGTTTACGACTTACATGTTTTACCAATCGGACAATCTGTATAAACCGAATCAGTATGTATCTATATATATGTATCTGGTATACACATTCTTGCCTTCATATCAAATTTTATTATTAAATATATAATATGAATCTTTCACATGTTAACAATGTTTTCAAATTTTTTTTCCATATATTTATTGAGAAAAAAAACTCGATTTTAGTCATTAAATTCAGTATTATTTGGCATTGTTCTTATGTACAATTCTTTTACTACGGATATATTTTTAATCGAATGTATATTAAATAATTTTATGCATATTTTCACACAAACTAATAAACCGTCAAAACCAAGTGAATACCGATAGGTTTGGTATACCATGCTTATTTGGCGGGTTTGGTTTGCTGTTATTTGAAATTGTAGCTGGTGGTTTAGTTCAAATTTTTCTTTAAGAGCGCCGAAAACGAACCATGAACATCTCTACGAGTCACCATACCTCACCCCATACCTTCCCTCCATTACACCTTTATAATGTTCTTCACGTACCTCACCTTATTAATAATTTATTTTTTGTGTGTCGCTTCATAATTGATAACAATCTTTCGATTGAATTTGATGTGAAGGACTTCCCGACGTGGACACTCATTCTTAGATGCAACATCACCTGGGATCTCTATGCATTTTCTATCCAGTCACCATCTCAACTTACCTGTCCGACTGCCTTTGCTTCCATCACCTAAGAATTAGGCATCACCGTCTAGACCATCGGGCTCTTCTATTTTAATGTCACCGAAACACCAATTTTCTTTAGTTCTTGTAATAAATAATCTAGTTCTATTTGTTCTTCGAGCGGGTTTGGCAAACATTTGATACCTTTTTCTACTTCTACATCTTCTACATCTATTTATTTACCTTTTGATATTATACATAGTAATATAGGGACATCACCGGCGCTATCCTCTAGTGTTCACTGCTGGTATCTATTATTTTTAGATGACACAAGTAGTTTCCTATGGACCCTCTTTATAGAGTTAATATCAAGTAGTATGCAAGGGTAGCCATGGAAAAGCTACTCGACATCGTAAGTGATGGCCGCTTTGGGCATTAAAAGATATTTTTGGCTAGTAATTATTCCTAAAAAGACTTATCACTTCTGCAACAAAACCACTCATACCCGGTAATGCAAGGGTAGCCATGGAAAAGCTACTCGACATCATAAATATTTTTGGCATGGGGATATCCCAAAGTCTTCTCCATTTTTCTCCAGTTTCGCTCATATAAAGACACAATTCAATCAAAATGTCAAAACTATTCAATGTGATAATGGCAAGTAGTATGAGAACAATCTTTGTCCTAATAGTTGTACACACAATGAATTACAGTTTCATTTTTCTTGCCCATACATCTCACCTCAAAATGAGAAAGCTGCGTAGACAATCCACTCAGTAAATAATATCATTCATACCATTCTATCGCACTCCTTAGTACCCACTATCTTCTGGCATCATGCTCTCTAGGATGTCACTTATATCATGTACTTACTTCCTAGCATGCACTTTAAACAATATCAACCCTACACGTCTTTTATACAATCGTCCTCCAAGTTATTTTGGGTGCTTATGCTACCCATTTCTACCCTCCATCACAACCACCAAACTAGCTCGAAGGTCCACCCCGTGTGTTTTTTTATGATACGACCAACCATTGTTGGTGCAAGTGTTTCAACTTAAACACTCACTAAATCATTATCTCTTGACATGTTTTTGATGAAGAAACCTATCCTTTTGCCACTCCCACACCTACTAATCCTTCCACCTATAAACTATTCACAGACTACTCTCCCCATATCCCATTCACTCGCCTAGATATATGCTATGCTGTACAATACATATGCATGCCCCACACACATTTAATGAACGCCTTGAAACAGATCATTTGGTATATATATTCATGGTTCTGTTACTCATGGCTTGTATATTAGCAGATCCTCAACCACCTCGTTGGTGCCTTTTATCGACGTGGATTGGGCCGACTGTTCGGACTCGTCGTTGTACCTCAGGTTACTGTATTTATATGGGAGACAATGTTAGTGTTGTATATCTGTGATGCAACCCGATTCAACACCAACACACAAAACATGTTAAATTGGACATTCATTTTGTTCGCAAAAAGGTTGCATGGGGTGAAGTTTGAGTTCATCTTCATAAAAAGATTGCCACTTGTTCTATTTGTTGATTTCAAACACTCAACATCTGTGAACCGCTAGTTTTGACTTTGACTTTGGGGACATTATAATGAGAAGATCAAAAGCATTTGAGTATACTGATTAACATGGTATACATGATTGTTTAACCTAATCTGTATTAGGATGTGATTGCTACATTCAAAATATCAATATGCCTAATCTCTTGCCTATGCTACATTTTGGCTAAAAATTGGTAAACTGTGTCTATATGATGTATATATAAGTTTGAAAATTTACATATAAAATTTGCAATTTGATTAAATACAATTAATTGCTAGTCGGTACCTAGAGTTGTAGAGATCACTAGGCACTAAGGTTTCGTTTGGTTCGCGGAATTTGTTGGAAATGGAATTGGAATTAGAAAATGAATTTGAATTGGAATTTATAGGATTCTTTTCAAAATACAAAATGTGTTTGGTTGTGTTTGTCATGGAATTG
This sequence comes from Stevia rebaudiana, assembly GCA_009936405.2. Lineage (NCBI taxonomy): Eukaryota > Viridiplantae > Streptophyta > Magnoliopsida > Asterales > Asteraceae > Stevia > Stevia rebaudiana. The sequence goes on from WOUH02000015.1 coordinate 7,175,948, forward strand.
GAAAGTGATAAATTTATTCGTGAATGGTAACTTTAACGGTCGATGGTGAATTGTGGTGACCGGTGGCGGCAGTATGTGGCGGTGAGCGGCAGCGGCGGCGAGGGTGGCAGCCGCCAGCCGGTGCCAACAAGGCGGAGGTGGAGGCATCGGCAGAGGAAGTGGTTGGTGGCGGTGTTAGTCGGTGCACGACAATTAGGGGTGGTTTATGGTGACTACATTGAACATTCTTACGAAATCGTTCTAAATCCTTTGAAGCATGGAAGGAATTTATATTCCATCAAGTGTGGGATTTTGTTGGAATTCATTTCAATTCCAATTCCTTATCATATCCAACCAAACACAAGAAGTGATGGAATTCAAATTCCAAATCCCTCCAATTGTATTCAATTCCGTCTAACCAAACGGACCCTAAGTATTATTGGATTGGAATCTACCTATGTATATTATGTACTAGGTTAGAAGTTGTGTTTAACATAGGTTGAATAAGAAAATATTTACTTAAAAATTAGTTAAAAACATAATATTAAATATTATAAGTAAAAAAAAAAGAGTCAAATAGATATAAAAGATTAAATATGAAAAGCAAAAAAATAATTCTTGACTTCCTAAATCTGTGAACTTAAACAATTAACATAATACTATTGTTGAAAAATAAGATTGGGTCCTATGTGTGCCACTAATTTAAAGTTAAGAGTTTTAACATTGTAATATTTAAACTTTGCAAATCAATTATTTTATTTAATAAAATTATAATTACCTTTTATATTTAGTTGTTAAAATTACATGTTAATAAATAAATAAATGTTACAATTAATATGAAAGAGAGGCGGGGAAAAATATAAAGGAGGCTACTACAATGTGACACATGTCACTTGTAAATCTTCTTTTATTATATAGTATAGATATATAAGTTTTAAAGTTTTGCATATAAAAATTGCAATTTTATCGGTCCTAATTAATTGCTAGTCGGTATCCAATGTTGTAGAAATCACTAGGCACTGGGTATTAATCGGATTGGAATTGTTTGTCATTTTTATAAAATCATATATATATATATATAGGAGGTGTGTTATTTGTATTATGTGTATTATGTGATAGATTAGAGAGTTAACCACTGGGTCTCTCGCATAGCAGCCTCTCTAACCCACTGGGTTTAGACCCTACGATTCTTAGTAGGACTATACTGTGTATGTTTGTTTGTTTGTATTAGAGAGTTAACCAAAACTCATCTTAAAATGAAGGGCACATATTGATTTACAAAAAATCACATGTTAGATCATAAAATAGAAGCCCATATTGAGTTTTTTTTTTTTGTTAACTTTCTAATATCAGGGTTAGATAATATACCACTCCCTATATATATATAGTAAAGGGTGAAATTATAAAAGACAACTTAGCGTAGGAAGCCTAGGAAGGGAATTTGCATTGTTTTTTCCAACATGCGTTTTGTTTTTTTTTTCAATGCGTTTTATTTTTCCCTAGTTGCATCCACATTTCTCCTTATTCCATGGTTTTTAGGATAATTATTCTTTTTAGTATAACCTCCCCTAAAACACTTGTAACGTTTTACACGATGACGCTGACCTGTTGCATACTGACGTCATTTGTAACACAGTGTAACAAACTCGTTACGATTTTATTTTTTTATATTGATTTCTTTTATATTCTTAAATAACTTATATCACACACAAAAATTAGAAAATTTTATTGTTAGAATATGGTTTCTGGAGCTTTTAATAAATACTTCCCCCTATATATAAAATATTATATTAAATTGTACAAAATAAGTATCAATTTTCAAATACTTCAAGATTATGACCAATTTTGACCAAGGAGACCCAAAAAGGCCGTTAAAATTCCAAAAGTCGTTAAAACCCAAAAAATTTAAATCTTTGACCAAATAGAACAATTTGACCTGATTAAACCGATTTTCCTCGACATGGTCGATTACTGATAATACTACTGATTTTAACAGTACTAGTATCTTGTAATAATACAAGTGGATATTGATGCAGGAGCATGGGATGCAGTTGTGACCTGCTTCTTCCTTGATACAGCACACAATATTGTTGAATATATTGAAATCATATCAAAAATTCTTAAAGATGGGGGAGTAAGTACTTCATTTGGTTTCTCATTGCTTACTAAGTTACAGAATTTATTTTTTCATTTTTTTGATGTTGCAGGTGTGGATAAACTTGGGTCCATTACTTTATCACTTTGCAGATATGTATGGTCAAGAGGATGTAAGTAGCTCTTTTTTCACACAAAAAGCAGTTTAAGTTGTCATCATAAGTTCATATAAATGGATTTTACATTTTCATTCATCTAGGAAATGTCAGTTGAGTTGAGTTTGGAAGACGTTAAAAGGGTTGCAATCCATTATGGATTTCAGTTAGAGGTCAACCACATCTCTGCTTTTATCTTTGTTAGTTGGTATTCATGCTTTTCTTTCTTAGTAAATATTTTTTTTTATGTTTTTGGATAACAGCTTGAAAAGACAATTGAAACGACATATACAACAAATCCTCGAGCCATGATGCAAGTATGTTATATAGTCTTTTTTAACCTCTGTGATTGTATTGTTGATGTTTGCGCTTGTGGAATTAGAATAAGATCAGATAATATATTTACAGTGCTTGTTTCTCTAAATCTGATTATGTTGACCTTACATAATTAGTAAGCTGTACATGATTTGTTTCTCTAAACCGTCGGTCGGTGACTTGTTTGACCATGAAACTCCATAGATAAAATTTGCACTTGAAACATATTAGCTGACATTTGTTTCTTGCATTCGCAGAATCACTATTTTTCAGCATTTTGGACAATGCGAAAGAAAGCAACAATTGTACAAGAGAGAATGGATGAGTGAATGTAGGGACTTGTTTTATGTTAACCATGAATTATGCTGAAAGACTATTTTAATGTTTCACATAGAAGACTTGCATTGTTGATGATGACAAACTCATAAATTGATCTCCTGAAATTAGATTTGAAACTTTCAATACTTGTGTTCGTAGAGGACAAAATAAATTTAATGTTTAGAATAATTATGAATCTGTTGGTTGTATATTGAATCGTCTGTGACTGGTGTTGGGTAATTTTGCTTCTTTGTGTATGAAAATTCAATAGTTTTTTCACTTTTTGTTTCTTCAGTGATGCGTGTACAATGGCCTCAAACATATAAAGTTTGAGTTCACCATATAAAGGTTTTTTAGGCCTTGTTAATTATATTTAAGTGTACTGAATCAAAAGAAATGAACTTTTGCTCTTTTAAGGATTTTTGGGTTCTGACATTAAGAACACTGCAAACTTTTTCTAGTCAATGTTTAAACTATTGAATTCCTTGAATTGGGGGCTTGAAAATCTGCAGGTAGACTATACTATGGTTGACTAATATGATGGAATCATGATTAGAGTTCAATTTAGAGTAATTCCTATAATTTGATTTGATAGGTTTTCAAGCAGGTGATGAACAGATCAAAATTGGTTGTTGGTGTTGAAATTGATCTTGGATATGGATTGGATTCATATAGAGATTGATTTTGGAGATTTGAGTGAGTGGTTTCAGGAGCTAATTTGATGATAATGAAAGAGATGGATTTTTCAAGTAAAGAGACTTTTGGAAGAAGCTTAAAAATCGGATTTATTGTTCTTATTACCACCTTAACTGCTCGACAGTGGCGTACCCATTAAGGTGGTTGAGGGGCAACCGTCCTTAAACCGAAAATTTTTAGTGGTATATATATGTTAAAATTTAGAAACGCCTCCAATAAAATTTTGCAATCACCCCAACCCTAATCCGCTCCTAATCCACCCCAATCTAATCTTAATTTGTAAATTTTACTTATAAAACCAAGTTGAAATAGATGTAACTAATAATATTCACTCAATTTAAATTAAACTTAAGTTCATTCTTAATTTTAATACGCTAAACAAAGCCAGAATTAACCTTTATTATACAAGTTCATTCTTAATTTTATTTAATTAAATCAAACTCATTACTAGATCATTATGTTTTTGTATATGAAATTTAGTTTTGTTCTCTTTCTTCATCTTGACCCGACCCGATTCGACTTAATCGACCCGAACAGAAGAGCAACAATTTATTATATAACAATACTTAAACGACCAAAATTTTTTTCAACCCCCATGAAAAAAATATCACACATCGTGACCCACCCCATCGCACTTAACCTTGAATATTGGAATTAATTCCATGTGGAACTCAACAAGAAGTACAATCTCCGCATATCGTACAACTATGTCTAAACATAATGAGTGAAATTACTATCACAACCTTAAGAACACGAATCCTGAAGTGCATCACGGTAACATGACATGATCACCTTTCAACAGTTGCACACCAGTTAAATTTTGGGATGAAATTTAGAACTGGGGGAGACTGTAATATTTGACAAATTCCGGTAATGGACCTTGGCCGAATGGACAAACAAGCAAGGCCCAATAAAAGGTTAGGCCCACTTAAGACACGATCCATAAAATACAAGCTCACATTAGTTAACTGACTCGTTTGGCAAGTGAATACGAGCCTACAAATGAAAACGAACGATTAGCCGTTTACACGAATAATAACCAAAGCTAACAAAATCGAGAGATTTAATTATTTACAACAATTTATAATAATAATAATAATAATAATAATAATAATAATATTATTATTATTATTGTTATTATTATTATTAATGGATCAAAAAGTCACTCAGAATGACTGAACACAAAGTGCGTGCGCGAAATGGTAAAACTGCTTTTAACGCCTAATCACCATACTCAAACGATTAACTGTCACGAAGCGTGAATCAAATCAAATATTCTTATTTTATACTTTATTATAAATATTAATAACATCGGAAAGAGAACAATAACATTCGGTGCGTGGAAACGCGCAAACCGCTTAAATTCAGTAAATACGCGAGAGCGACTTGTCGAGTGTTTGCGTAATCGGTTTTGGAGAGGGGATAGGGTCAAGATGGTTTGGTGCATGTTTTCCTCTTGTAAATGGTTCTATTTATAGGGGAATTGTTGTACTACTTTCTTGAGTGGTTAAATCTATTGTTCATCATGCTCCACTTATGATAACTTTCACAAGAAATATGAATGGAAGAGGCTAGGTATTCGGCTGAATTTTGGGAGGCAAAAAGGGGGGTAGTGGACCAAGTGGTGTTGTCTCAAATAGGGTGGTATAGTGTCGGTTTTGGAAGACTTGTCGAGTGTGTCCGTTTTATAAAAATCTATGTCTATTATAAAAATATATCAAGAGTTTATAAAGATTCACTTGCATGAATTAAACCCCATGGTTTTATATAAATAAGTTAGTCTTAAATGCAAATATATATATTTACATTCTTTTTATAAAAAAAGTCGCGTGTTTGGTCGTAATTGTGACAATTGACCAAGATAGTGAAATGGAGACATGATGAAATAAAAATTGCATTAATTTGATGTGTATTTATATTCATAAATACTTTTGTTACAGATTTTATGATAGTATTACGATTTAGTGAATTAGAACGAATTTTTCGTAACTCGAATTATTAAAACTGGAACTTATATGTTATTTTTTTTTATTTGTGATTGTATATATCTTGTGTTAGTCATGTGTTGCTAGGCTAATGTATAGTTGATAATCGTCAAATCTTAAACTGGATTTGGATTCTTGAAATATGACGACAAGGTGTGCAAGGTTAACCGTCTAATTTAATCGAATTAAATTAATGTGCATTCTTTTATTATATTGTGACGTATAAATTTGACAGGTGTCACACTAACCTCAATTATGCTAGTAAAGAGGTTTTTGATTATATGAATTTTACCCTCTAATTGTATGAATTTTAAGCTAATGTGATATGTTCTGAAATTTAATGGTGTTATCAACTCGTTTCTTCTTTGTAATCTGGTTTCTAAATAATTATTTAGTTTTCGAGTCTCTTCATGGTATTTGTCTGATTTTGAGAGGAAAACAAGGAAAAATATGAAGTTTTGAGGAAACATGGTATTGGGTTCCCTGATGAAGAAGGGTAATCCTCTATGGGACTCAAACCGTAATCACCCATGTCCATGGGCAAAATAGTCATTAACTTACTTAACATTATCCGTTAGACCAAGAGACTCAATTTCAAAAATCAGAAATCATATATACTCAAATGACAACTTTCACCTAATAGGAATTCAAGATCACAAAACTCTCAAACCACATGGATACAAGTTGTAGCTACTCTAGTTTTTAAATATTATGATGTTCTATATAAATATAAAATACCTTATCTTTTTTTTTATTTTAATTTTTTTTAAGAAAAAACCCCACTTTCCTAATTACATTTGTGATACCTTATTATGAGATATTTGTTATATTTAATTAATATTAGTGTATAATTTGTGGTTTTTTTTTGTTTTGAACGGCTGATATATGATGCAATCAACTTTTCGGTTCATTTCATTTCATCGTACCTTCTCCCAGTCTGTAGTCATCTAGCATTACACGTCGTCTTTGTATACCTCTCCGAAGCAATACCGGCGAAAATGGCTGGCGTTTCGCTGATCGGTCATTTTCTGTCCAATTCGGTGTCGCCGATGTCGAACACGAAAGCAAGCTCGAGAATCTCGAACGTTTTGGTCAAGTCGATGAGTTTTCCCTTAAAACCCCCTGCTAAATCGAACGTTTTATCCGACCGAAAGAAATTGAATTTCACTTTGCGCGCTGCGACTGAAGAGAACTGGGAACCGGAAGCTAACAACTCTTCGTCGGCGGTGGCGGAGGAAGAGCCGGTGCCGGAGCCGACGGAGATCGATCAGTTGAAGAAGCAGTTGGTTGATTCGTTTTACGGGACGAACCGTGGATTGACGGCGACGAGTGAAACTAGAGCGGAGGTTGTGGAGTTGATCACGCAGCTCGAGGCGAAGAATCCGACTCCGGCACCGACTGAGGCTTTATCTCTGCTCAACGGTAAATGGATATTGGCGTAAGTGGCATCCTGTTCTGTCTATTATTAAAATTGATTAATATCATTGCAGTTAATTGACCTAATTGTTGAATCGAACAACCTAATCTTTGTGTTAGCCAGGTATATGGCATGAAAATATTTCCGGTGCCAAAGATTGTGTGAAATGAGTTTTAATCAGTAGTTAACCCCCAATTTTCATAATTTATTTGGATTTAAACCATTAGAACTAGCTTATTTTAACAGCCATCAATAGAACTAGCTAACAGAGAACTATTTCATCATGAACAAATACTCAGGTAGAAATATCATGAGTTTTAATAAATTTGTTGTAACTAATCTTATGAGGTGATCTATACTTGAGGGATTCTATCACTCCATTTTTCAAGATGAATGATTGTAAGTTATCACGGAATGCTAGTTGATGTTAGGTAAAATCACTTAAAAAATCATTAAAATTCTCTGTTTGTTATAGGCTAGTACCATTTGTATTAAGCAATATATACAACTCTGGAAAATGATTGTTACGTGTAACAAACTGTTACATAAGAAGAAGAAGTTGATGGATATCGATTACGGCTCGTGTGACAAAACAGTTAATGAACGAACATTGTACAAATTACGTATGCTTGTTTGATATGTTATATGTGATGAGTTTAATTATCTTGTTTGTGTGCCCCAAACTTTGTTGTCACTACGGGTGTAAAGCCATAGTTGTCAAAGAAAGGGCCCGAGGTAAATAAAAAGCCCTTAAATAAAATAAAAAATTAAAAAATAGTATGTATTAAAAAGTATTATCATACTTCAAATAAAATAAACAAAAGCAATTATATCACCAAAATTGTTCAAAACTTGAAAGCCTAAATGACTAAATAGCTATTAGACGATTATATTTGGTGTGATTGTTTGAACTGTTCCTTGATCCTATCATCCACAGCACATGAATATAAGGTTTCCTAAGTTATATAAATCCTGATTCCTAACTAAACTTATATAGGAAATAGGAAAGGATAAATACGGAATCAAATAATAACTTGGCTTACTCACACTTAATCATCATCCACCTTTGATACGTGCTTTTGTGTGTGTTGTTGTAGCTATACATCCTTCCTCGGTTTGTACCCTTTATTGTCAAGGGGATCACTGCCAGTGGTGAAGGTTGAAGAAATATCACAAACAATCGACTCTGAAAATTTCACAGTCCAGAACTGTGTCGTTTTTTCTGGATTGGGGTCAACAACTGCAATCACTACTAATGCGAAGTTTGAAGTCAGAAGTCCTAAGCGTGTGCAGGTTGGTCCTATTTTATTCTATCTTTGCTACGTGCATCTAGGATTAGTTCTTAGAAACACATATCAAATAGATGTGACAATTTCTAGCAATTCATGTACTAAAGAATCAATTTGGCTTAGATCTATCTCAAATGGGTGAAATTAAAGAATTTGCCTATAATAATAAAATAGACGCAACAAGTCAAACATGCCCAATTTTGCTTTTGTGATCATGATCATCTAATAAAAAGTGTTATTTAAATAACCCTGATTTGTTGTTTGAATGGTAGATAAAGTTTGATGAAGGGATCATCGGGACACCACAGTTGACAGACTCCATTGTGTTACCAGAAAATGTTGAAGTTTTAGGCCAAAAAGTTGATCTTTCTCCCTTTAAAGGCTTGATCTCCTCGGTCCAAGACACGGCTTCCAATGTTGCAAAGACCATTTCCAACCAACCGCCATTGAAATTCTCTATCTCCCAAGCGAATGCAGAATCGTGGCTATTAACAACTTACCTTGATGAAGAACTTCGAATCTCTAGGGGAGATGGTGGTAGTGTCTTTGTTCTCCTTAAAGAAGGCTCCACCCTTCTTTTACCTTAAACACATCCTTTATCTATACTGATATTCAAGCGCTCGTGAGTATAAATAATTGGTATCATCAATCTTATTTGTAATATGTAGAAACTATTGCAAAGTTGATTGTGAATTACAATGGGTTATGGCTGTCCGAAGAAGAGTTATTGATTTTTTGTGTTATTTAAAGTATATGCAATGCTATTTGTAATGGGTTAATGAGTGTTGCGACTTAGTCGTCACGTGGGCAAGAGTGGACGGTTTTGGAGGAACGGGTTTTTGGGTTGAAAGGATGGTTTAGGTTAATGTCGATAGAAGATTGGAGTAGAAGAATATTGAAATTGTATACAATTGTGTGCATAGGTTGTGGTAGAAGATGGAGATTTTGAATAGTGTTTTAATGGTATTTATTGGATCTTTTTTGAAGTGATCTAAGAGCTATTTTCTGCCCGTTGTTCCACTCATGTTACCCTCACCGTGCCCCCCTCATGAACACATGGTGCGGTGTTATGTGACGTGATGTGTTTTACTTATGGTGTTATGAACACATATATATATTATATGCGCGCTCCGCAAATGGGGCGTACCGAATTTTATGTAGGACAAATATATTTTGTAGTTTGTCTCTCAATTTTGTGTTTGACTTTTTCTGGTCAAACTGCACATTCGTGCACAATCAATGTGTTCAATCCAATTATATTTTCTGATCCTATCGATCTTGTGGACTCAAGAGTTCTATTATTACATTTGTGTAACTTTCTTTGAAAGTTATGAGCATGTGCAATTATTTGCATATTACAAACCCATGGATATGTCTTCCATTCTACCCGTAATGAACAATGTACTAAAAAGTATGTTTGACTGACTCATAGTCATACAAGCTTCAACCGCCCATTTCTTTTCATTCTTTGTCATCACTACCTCTTCCCTTCAATTTCCTTCCAGAACCTACAATGCTCCCTCCTTTGGGTGATTTCCACCCTAAAACCTCAATCTGATTAGTATGACCTCTCGTTGCGGTTGGCGACCAACACTAGAAACCATAGTAGTGGAGGTGGGTTTAGCTGAATTTCTCATTATCGTGCTTCACGATCTGATTTTAATGAGCTTTTTAGCAAACTGTTAGTAACGAATTGCAATAGGAGAGGTCAGATATACAGTTTAGTACAAACCGTGAACCAAACCAAACAACCGGTTTTCGAAAACGCAAGTCGTAAACCGAACCGTCAATTTTGAACCGTTTATAAACCGATCAAAATTTTCTTTAGTATGGTCCGGTTTGGCACAGCTTTTAATACTATTAAAATAATATATTAAAGTATGTTTTATTTATTAAAGATGTATTTTTTAAAAATATTTTATAAATATCACGACTAAACATTTTAAAATTAGTTAAAAGTAATAAAAAACCTGTGTAAAACATTTAAACACATAAAAAAACTGTTTTAAAAACATTTAAGAAATCAAAATTATTTTTATTTTTGATATCACGAACACTACAAAAAAAGTTTCAATTTTAACATTTTTTAAAAATAAAAAATATATATATATATATATAAATACGTCAAAAACATTCTACTTTTTTATTTTGTTTAGACGGCACAAAAAAATTCTATATAAAAAACATTTTAGAAATTTTAAACAAAAAATCTTTAGAAAAACTAAGAAACATTTAAAAAGCTCTTTTTGTAAAATAGCCAATGAGAATAAGAGTAAGAAACAATAAAATTTGAAAAAAACTTATTTTGGTAAATAATTTTTCAACCACACTATTCTGGTAATAAGTTTTGTAAGTACATTTAAAAAAAAAAAAAAAACTCTAAAAACCTTAGCAGACATTTTTTACTTTAATACTAAAGTATGAGATGCTAAATGTATTCCCTCTAGATCACGTGGCTTTGAATTATATAATATATTTACATATTTTAATCAATATTGGAGAAGACGCTAGGCGCTACCTAGGCGGTAAGGTACCGTCTAGGGATTAGTCGGGATTAATCGGAACTAGGCGTATTGGAATTTTATATGTAATTTTTAAAATTATATATACATATTAATATATATATACAAAATTTATATAAAATATATAAAAATAATTATATTTTTATAAATACTTAGAATATTTTAACCAATTTTAATGGATTTTAGTCAATTTTGATTGATTTTACCCAAATTTTGACCAATTTTGACCAAATTTTGACCAATTTTGACTATTTTTTGGGATTTTAACCGATTTCTGGCCACCTAGGTCCGCCTAAACCCGCCTAGCGCCTAGAAAGCTGCCTAGACCAAAATCGAGGCGCCTGGGGGCCGCCTAGGCTGATTTTTACAACACTGATTTTAATATTAAAGTATGAGATGCTAAAGTTATTTCCTTTCGATCACGTGGCTTTTTAATTATATAATATACTAGGTTAGTAATGTGTAGACATGTTCCGAAAGAACAAGACTATGCGTAGTGGAGAGAGGGTGGTCAGGGTGAGAGTTATGACGCGTCAGTGCCACGCATGAGAGAGGGTGAGTGATGAAAAATGGTGTAATGAGTGAGTGATAGTGAGAGAGATGAGTAAAAAATACGAGGTTGAGGTGGTATATTCTGATTGGTTGAAAAATAAAAAAAAAACTCACATCTCTCCTCTCCGCGTTGTGGTTTGTACCACGCTTACCATCACCACGCCCCCATCACATTTACATGTTTTGGTGTTGGGGGCGTTAACTTGCCTCTTCCTCCCCTCTCCACACTCTACTACTAGGGGTGTGCACAGTGACGGATCCAGAAATTTTAGTGAGTGGTGGCACAACTTGATGACTTAAATCATGAATGCTCAAAATAGGTTGGATAAAAACAAGTTGGTGTCAAAATGATGGTGAATACACTTCATACTTATTTACTTAACTATATGTAAAGCACTGACGAATTTAGAGAAAGTTGATACATTTGCTCAATGAATGATCATTCAAGATGTATTAATTATAACATGTAAAGAACAGTTAAAATAATCATAAACCTATTGAGTTATTCATCAACAAAAACAAATTCCTCATCCTAAATTTAATTGGGTACAATTAATATTATAAAATTTTTAATTAGTCAATAATAGTACCTGATGTAGTGCTTCTCATTAATATCTAAGACTTTTAATTACATAAAATTAGTTTCAGTGATTTAGTGAGAAAAGATAAAGATTGATAGTTACTTCAATGAACAAAGATGTTAAATTTAGGTTTATTAATAACTTGAATCTAACTTAAAAGTTTACTTTGTAACTTACTTTAAATTAAAGGGGTTTCAATATTAATTTTATTCTTGAAATTTGTAAAAAGAAGTTGAATTTAACTTATTTCAAAGCATTTAACAAAGCATCTTCTCTCTCCTCTTTAATTCATCTTCTTCATCATAGTAAATTTCTCCATTAAAACTTCTTACAAATCCATTACAGCTTTCATTTTTTCACCAAAATCTTCTTTTTATTTTTCCTTTCTCTATAATTTTCCATGTCAAGGGTGCCTAGCAAGCATTTGCAAAGGGGACTTCATAAAAAAAAACTCAAAATTTTCTACTACCTATCGAAATCTTAGTGGGTGCCTTGCCCCCCACTGACTAACAAGTGAATCCGCCCCTGGGTGTGTATGGTTCGGTTTGGTTATTGCCTAAAACCGTAACCATGAACGAAATATTCGGTTATTGCTTTTTCATAACTGTTCGGTTTCTGTTTTCGGTTTTCGGTTGAATTATCGGTTTCGGTTTGGTTTTCGGTTGTTTTAGGTTTTTTTATATTTTATTTTATTTTTTGTTATTTTTAAGTAACAAAACGTTAAAAATGCAAACACATATACTATTAATAGATAATTCATGACGTGATTTATGAGAAGATATGAATCAATAGTGGCGAAACATATTTCGCCTTTGTAATTAAACCGTTTTCAACAATTTAACTGTAACACCCCGCTCCCCCGGCCTCCGGCCGGTCCAGGCAGCGGTCGGTGTTACCAACCGGGTCAGTTCAATTGCAGGATCGAATCAAGCGGTTTATAATGCGCAACTCAAATTACACCAACCAACATTCTCATTCAATTTACAAGATCAGAGTTTTTACATGATAGCGGAAGCAAAATACAACAATATATTACAGTACAAGTATTAAACAAATATGATAGCCCATCGTCTTGTCCCCTTGATCCCGTTTTAGATACCTGAGATTACATTCATGAAACGCTCAGCTTTCGCTGGTGAGTCCATAGGTTTTGATAATCTGAAAACCTTGATTAGTTCGTTATGATTCGTTATACACATAGTTGTTAGTCAAGTCATGATACTGCATTAATATTACATCTTGATATTATCTCATAATATTAACGTTGGCAGCACTTAATATCCCCATCTTGATATTATCTCAGGATATTAAGCACTGTGACCATAATACTAGTGGCAAACTGAGGATCAGTCAGTT
>WOUH02000015.1:7202545-7216074 GCA_009936405.2 Stevia rebaudiana
AAGAGGCATCGTGGGGAATGCCGATACAAGAAGGTGACTTGTTACAAATGTAACAAAGAAGGCCATACAGCGAATAAGAAGGTGTATTATGACAAAATTAGAATTTTATATAACTACTGTTTGGACATATCTAAGCACAGTTTTCGCAAATCAAGCTTTTATTATGACAAAATTAGAATTTTATATAACTAATGTTTTTTTTTATAAAAATTATATCGACTTTATATTAGTAAAATTAAGTCCCGTTGAACTTTTCAAAAACTTTGGAATTGTTTAAGTATTTTTTCTAATTTGTGCTATTAAATAACATAGGATTATAGAGATATATAGTTTTGTCAGTAGGAAAAACCCCAAAAATTCACTTGAAATTATATTTTGATTAAGAACACCTACAAAACAAATTTCAAATTTTTTAGAGTTGCTTTTATATATTTTTATATTTTTTGGCTTTTAATAATTATATAAAAAGTGAAAAGACAAAATATTTTCTAGATAATTCACAAAAATATATTTTATAGTAATTTAGACAAAATAAATGAGTTTCGTAAATTTTTAAATTTAAAAAGTATATTTCGATGTATAAATACGAATGTATACGAAAACCGAATACACGAACGAAAGTATTATAAAAGATATCATACGCTTAACACTAACAATATACTCAAAGGTCGTAACTATTATAGGGCCGAGTAGGATCTGACGAGTTCACTCACATATTGTGATTGTGATTGCATCTGACAATAGCAAAGGTAAATTTCGTACTCCCCCATTTACATTTTTTATGTTTTAAACTTGGGGATTACAATACTTACTATTTTACGTACTGTCTTTATCCATGTTATTATGTTATATTAAGCCTATTGGGAAATGCTTTGTTTTGAAATGCTCACTTACTTAAGATTATTTGACCGGTTAACTCTGAGAGCCATGTGGAATATAGGTAGTACTACATGTTGGCACGCATAGTGGATGGTCGTGCTTCCACTGCCAAGTGAAGATAGCGTGCGTATATTTTCATTCTTGTGGTTGCCATAAAGGTTCGGTAGTGGTCTTGAGTGGTGTATTCATTCGCATGTGTAATTCCGTAATACATGACATAATATAATAATGTGATATACCGTTTTATCGAGTCAAACGTATGGACTCACCAGCTTTTCGTTGAGCTTTTAAAACTAACCCCTTTTCAGGTAACTAAGGTTATATATGCAGGGTATAGTTCGACATTGAAGATGTTTAGGTGTAACTAGTTGACCACTTTGGAATAGTCTTCAATTTGTACTTTCTAACTTTAAAATCCTAGAAGCTATGCACTCTATTTGTATTAAATAACCATTATGTGATCTTTATGTATTCTATGTCATGTGTTCTGACCTAATTACCCAACGTGACAACCTCTCTAGATTTACAAAGTCTTCCGCTGTTGTATACGTTAACATGATTATGTTACAAATGAATTATTGAGTTCGATATTTAGAAATTCATTTTTTTCTCGTTCAGGGCCAGGAACTTTTTAAGATTTCCAGGAATGGCCTAGCGGCAAACATGATGTGAGAAAAACTATGCAGCAACTTGAGGGCCCAATGTCACCCATGATTCTGAATCTGGTGTTTTGGGCCAGTCTTTAGAGGTTGAAATATGCAACCGTAATACAAATGTCATGCTTGAGCCTTTAATAACTCGAGCACTGATGTGTGTGATCATGGGTATAAACTAGCAAGTAATAAAATTTATAATAAAACGATCATTTAACACAGAAACGACAGTGAACCGGTCGGATTATAGTGTGAAAGGTAAGACCGAGTATCGATCCAATGATTCACGGACAGAACCAAGGCGAACTCAAGATCTTTCATCATGCAACTTAGATGGTCTCTAAGGTCAAAGCAGTCAAAGTCAACAAAAAAGTCAACTCAAGGTCAAACTAGTAAATAACAAGCAAATAACAATCAATTAAACAAAAGGTAGTCAGTTAGGCTACAATCATGCAGTTATCATGCAATTAACATGTCAATGGACACATTTATGGGATTTGGTTTCATTAGATAGTTAACTTATTAGTGTAAAGTCAAATTGGTGAAATTATCCTCTCGACCTAAGTCACACAACTCAAGACACTTCTAAATCAACTCATAAGCATCCTAAATCATGGTCAAGGTTTCCTCTTGGCCTAACCTAACCTGTAACTCGTATCATAACACTCGGTTTCCCTCTCGGTCTAAACCGTGTATCAAACTGACAACTAACAACCTACTCACACGTTCAGTTGCTAACCAAATCGCCTAATTAACTAGGTTATCCTCTCGGTCTACCTAATTAACCCAAACTAACAGTTAGACAACCTAAACTCATACCCTCTCGCTCTCAAAGTTGCAAGAAGACAAACTAAGCCTATGGACGAATTTGGTACCAATTTATATCACCTATTACTGCTATGTGATCAACTATTAGCTGTGTTTTAACTGTTACTAACTAATTTTAGAGAATCATTGTCCAAATCATTGTTAAACGCAATCAAAACATACAATCATGCAATCCTAGTCAACTACTACAAATTTAGCCAAGCATAATTTTCAAAACAGAAGCAACAATCGTATTATAACTCATACACATCGTTCACACAGAAAGGAAGATGAAAAGAACAAAGTCAATACAAAAATCAAAAGTCAAACTACTTAAACAAACCTAATTTAAGCTCCAAAAGGCTTCAAGCTTCCAACTTGATCATTCCAACATCTAAAGCTTCCAAAATCGACAAACTTTGATAAAGAAATCAAACCCTCAAATCGTTGGGATCGTCTTCAATTTATATGAACTCGAATTAGGGTTCTCTCGGTCAAAGGTCGGGGCGCGTACCGCGCCGCGGCACAAGGTAGGATTGCGTGTACCACCCCAGACAAAATAGTCGGGGTGGTCTATGGGAGCTTTTTGGCTCGGCGTGTATCGCGCGGGAGTTCTCTCTTTGGTGCGGCCAGAATTTCAAATCTTTTACTTTTCTTTTGTTCTTTCGTCTCGTTTATCCTCGGGTGCTCGTTCCTTGTACGTTTAAGCTTCAAAACATCATCATAAGCACGAACTCCTGAGAAATACGAAGATTTTAAGTATATGGACGTTAAGAACCAAAAACTATACAAAACTATATAAATAATTATACAAACAACTCTATTTATGAAGAGAAATCTAATGTGTTTTACAACACATCAAACATCCCCACACTTGACTCTTTTTTGTCCTGAAAAGTCCTATACAACAGAATCACAACTCAGAACTAATTCATTTAAAATAATTCAGCACAAACTACACATCTATTGTGATTTCCAATGTACGTGTCCATTTTAAACCCAACCACCAATAAATCCAGTTTCCCAATTTCATGACAATTTAAGTTCAAGTTATAAATCAATTATAATATGTTTCTCACACACACGTAACAGATCAATCAAGTCTATTGATAATTTTAAGGAAAAAGAAAAGTCATTGGACTACCTACCACTACACTCAAAAGATTTAAAATAATTAATATTAGACTAATTTTTAGATGGAAGCAGATGAAGGTATGAGCATTTTGCAATTAATATATTTACATTCTAGCACATTTTTTCTTTAAGTTAGACCTAACTTAGTGATGTTTAAACCAAGTTATGACTCGGCGTGTGACACATAAGTTGCAGCCCTTAGCATTTCAATTCATTTTTCTAGCATGCTCCACTCAAACAGTGGACTGTGGTTTTAAGAAGCAACAATCATATTATAACTCATAAACATTGTTCAAACAGAAACGAAGATGGAAAGAACAAATTCAATACTAAAATCAAAAGTCAAACTACTTAAAACAAACCTAATTCAAGCTCCAAAAGGCTCCAGGCTTCCAACTTGATCCTTCCAGCAGCAAAAGCTTCCAAAATCGACCAAATTTGATGAAGAAATCGAACCCTCAAACCGCTGGGATCATCTTCAATTTATATGAACTTGAATTAGGGTTCTCTCGGTCAAAGGTCGGAGCGCGTACCGCGCCGCGGCACAAGGTAGGATTGCGCGTACCGCCCCGGACAAAATAGTCGGGGTGGTCTGTGGGAGCTTTCTGGCTTGGGGCGTATCGCGCATGGATTCTTCCTTTGGCGCGGTCGGCTAGAATTTCAAATCTTTTACTTTTAATTTCTTTCGTTCTTTCGTCTCGTTTATCCTCGGGTGCTCGTTCCTTGTACGTTTAAGCTTTAAAACATCATCATAAACACGAACTCCTAAGAAATACGAAGATTTTAAGTATATGGACGATAAGAACAAACAACTATACAAAACTATATAATTAATTATACAAACGATTCTATTTACGATGAGAAATACAACACATCAAGTGATGTACCCAACCCTCCAATGAAATTGAATCCATCATGGGAGATGAACCGACGACTTGTTGGAGCGGACAAGGATTCATTTCACGATGTTGACATGCGTATTTTAAATTATAACTAACTAGTCTAAGCAATTTGGTCATCCGAATCTCATTCAAAACCGGACTACTTAAAGTAATGGGTTAAATCAATAAAAAATGAAGTACTCGGTCATGTTACCCCGAGTGATATAATAATTTTGTACTTGTTTTAAGATCTCTCTTGCTAATAGATTTAAATTAATAAAAAAGTCAAGGACTTATATTCAATCAAATGATTTTTTTATTGGTAAAACAATGATTACAATCAATATCGAAGGAGTATACATCTATACATTAAAGCTCATAACAAAATCTGACATGACCTCTCTACAATCTAATCAAACTAACACTAAAAAACTTACAAAAGAAGAACCAAGAACAAGTATTTATAGGCTGCTACCAATCGCCATATATGAGGAACACGGATAGAGCCTCATTCGCCTATGTAGGCAACACGAATGAGGGGCTCTTTCGTGTTACTCATCTTGTCTCGTTCTATTTGTAAGTTACTGCTCCGGTACTGTAATTCGCATAGTATCATCCACACTAAAATACACTAACAAAATGGAAATAACTTCTTCTTCTAGTGTCACTTAGGGATAAAGTAGAAGACTTCAAAAAGAAAAGTAAAAATGAATACCTTTGTTGAGGTGATTAATCAGTCTAACTCACCTCCTTTCACCATTTGTGAAAGTACTTTCCATTCGGCTTTATCGTCTTCAGTAAGAGCTTATGTTAGCTACTTTTTTTAAAATTAATTTTTTTTAAATTAAATTTTTTTAACTTAGAGTTTTTTAAAGTTCTTTAATGTTTCTAGGGTTTTCTCAACTCGAGAGGGTTTTCATGATATCTTTTACCATCCAATTCATATATATTTTTTTGCTACCAATTAATCTTTAGGTTTTACATGCAATTTTCTTCTTCCCTAAGTTTTTACACAAAAAGCATTTAAAAATAAACAATTTTGACTACTTATCATCATAGGCGGAGCTTGAACGAAAACTATTAGGGGCCAGTCAAAAGATACGTGACCTATTTTTTTTTCCTATCGCTTTGTTTTAGGCTATATGTTTTGATAGGTGATTCGGTTCGGTTTGGGTCAGGTCGAGTCAAACAATGAAAACTCTTATTTTTCATTCAAACAATAAAACCTATATATTTTTTAACAAACATAGACAAAATGTATATGATGATCTCAGAGAAATGTGAGTACATTTAAGAAGAATAACAACTCAGCCCGACTTATTGGAGTTATAAAATTGTGATATTATTAACCATATAAAATTGTGAAAATACATACCATGTAATAGTTAATACACAATAACATCAACAAACTAACTCATAAAATTATGAAAATACAAGCCATTGTGATATTACTTACCATGTACAGTTTAAAACACTAGTAATACTCATATTCATGTTCAATTTCTTGATAACAACCCTAGTGTTGAACCCACTTACATAAAAAACTAGGATAGAAGGTTACCTTGTTTATTTTGAACCTTAATCGAGACGATCGAAGGCTTGCTAGTTCTTCCTCTATATCTCAATTTCTAACCCTAATTAGAGTATACACTCACTAGCCCAGTCGTTTATTTTCTTTTTTCATCTCTTATCCTAAATCCCAAACCTATGTGTTCGCTTGGAGGGCTGAGCTCGGCCGCTTCCCGACATGTGAAGCTCTCTTGCAGATGTGGTGTTACCATTACCGATTCCCTCTACCCCCTATGTAACGATGCGGAGGATTCGATGGATCACTTGTTCACGGGTTGCAGTTTTTCTTCAAAGATTCGATGGATCACTTGATCACTTGTTCATGTATCAATACTTTTACACCTTTTCGGTCAAAAACTTGTTGTGTATGTCCTCTCATTGCCATACGAGACGGGATGGGAATTCGATTGTTCACGGTATTATCATTGGTGCATATGGAACGCCAGGAACAACAAAAAGTTTCGTGATAATCAGGCTACAGTGGAGGAAGTCTTTGTGAACATTAGATCGTTGGGTTTCTTATCGTTAAGCATAGATCTAAAATTAAGATCGGCAACTGGGCCGATTGGTGTAAATTTGTCAATATGTAATTTTCCTTTGTGTTTGTTTGTTTTCTTAGCCTGGTTTTCGGGCTAGTGGTTTTTATAGAAGTTTATCTTCGAAAAAAAAATTATTATTTTTTAATTATTACGACAATGTTACAAGATAACCTCTATTACCTAAACAAAAGCCTCCATCAATTTTAGCTTGTGTATTTTATAAAAATCATAAGGGACCAAGAATTTGTAGATAAAAAAAACTGCGTGGCGAGACTCAATACATACAAAAATATTAAATGGAAGAATACTACTAAATTAACACTTTGAGCTATATATAAGACCGAGGCCACCCACGCCCTAGCCTGCTTATCACAACCAGATATTTGATTGTTTTATGCGACTCTTTTTTTTTTTTTTTTATATATATGGACTTGTTGAAAATTTTTGTAACGAACCCAGAAATAGTGTGATATTATAGGAATTTAAGAATTTAATTCAACGACAAACTTTATAGAAAAGACATGGAAAAACATATACGAGCTGACTAAGTTACTAATAAATATAGTTCTCAAGTTTTTCCACTAGGATCTTGATTAAAAACTAGTTTCTTTAATTTTATAACAAATATTGAACGTATTAAAATTGTCTCTTTTTTGGAGGGTTGGGGAGACTTTTGAGTTGACTTTGGAATGCAAGTCAACGTCAAGAATTAATTTTATACGACGATTGCTTCGACCACCCAAGAAAGTTAACCTCTTTTACCAACCAGCTTCCTAAAGCATTCGACGAAGCTTCCCAGCTTCACTTATTCTACTTCATAATAAAGACCAACAATTCTCTATCTTTCCTCTTCCTTCACCATTAAATTCCTTCACACTCAAACCACACGTATATTAGTTACCGGAATCATTATATTCTGATCAAAGTTATATAATAAACATAAATGAAAGCCAAAAGGTTTTTTGACCCGTCGGATTCTAACCAACATTGGCAAAACCAACGGCGCCAGCGAGCTAGGCCTTCTTTGGCTTCGTAAGTTGTCTTTCATTAATTTTTTTTGATACTTTTTATAATTATAACTCGCAGATTCTCTGATCTTACTCTTATATATATAACCTTTTGGCTACGTATCACACATCATGGGAGAGTGATATGAGTAGATTCGACCACTATAGGATCAAAAAACTCGATTCGGGGAGGGACACACTTATATATGTAATACAGTTTTGTTTTTTTAATAACGATACACTGCCTAAATGTTTTTTATAAAATACACAGACAACTCACTTTGTAAGACTTGAAGTCGTATTACTTTTGTGCGGATAATCACTAGATGTTAGAGGTCATAATAAGTTATAATATACGTTGGTATACTGCTATGTCACTCACCCCATGTGTAAATATTGTAAGTGCATACCCCAAATCAAGGGATGCACATCTATAAATGTAAGTCATGTCCATGAGTAATTACATAATGGAAATAAATGAAATACAATAATAATACAATAAATGAGATACACTAAAGTTTTCTAACTTCTTTACCAAAAAATACTCAAATAAATTCATAATGTATTGCTAAAAATTAATATTTCGCTTGTCATGAATTGTTTCCTCACAATACTCTTGTGATAGAGATCCCTGCTAAAGAAAAGAAAAAAAATTCTAGGACGTATCAAATTGGTCACTAATTTTGTTCAGTGGCGGAGCTTGAGTGGGATTTCATGTGTTGCCAAGATCATATATGTAGAATTTTAAGGGATTTCATGAGTTGCCGGCCTATATATATATATAAAATTTCGGTCGAAATCGCGAAATTTATACTATGCCCGAAAAAATCAGCGGTTGCCCTGTCGACCCCAAGCCCGGCTTATCTTGCGCCGTTGACCGGGTTACTATAGTGAATGAAATTGAGAAAATTATAGAAAGAAAAAACAAGAAAAGGAAAAGGGGAAATAAGTTTTCAAATTTTACATATTGATTAGCTACATTACAATGGCAAATCTGTGCAAATCTCATTCATCACAAATCACAAACCATCTAAATTAGTTTATGGCAAATCAGATGCAAATAATTCCGGTGACAAAAGAATGACAGAAATATGTCAGTACATCGTACAATTATAGCGTCAAGTAAGACCACATTCCGTGGCAAAGTGGGTGGATGTAGTTATGGATAAAAATGTATATACTAAATGACTTTATGTTTCAAATTTTCAACAGTGCAATAGGGGAAGTTGTTAGGATGAACTTTGTTGAAAATTTTTGCACACATTTAGAGCCTATGCTTCGAAGAGTGGTATGATTTGAATACAATGTCTTAACTCTTCTTAGATAGTTATATAGTATTTCCTGTTTCTCTTTTAAAGTTTCATCTTATGGGATAGGTGAACGAGGAGGTTGAGAATGGGTTAAGAAGATCAATGTCACATGCTAACTCGAATGCCTTGCGCTTCAAGGCACGTGAACCCTCAACCATGCAGCTCAAATTCAGAAAGCATCTCACACTCCCTATTTTTACAGGAACCAAAATACTAGACGAAAATGGCAACCCTCTTGAATTATATCTTGCTGACATAAGCAACAACCAAGAATTGACCATTGCTTGTGCTTTAAAATTACAAATTGTTGTGTTAGATGGGGATTTCCCTTTTTCAGACAATAACATGTGGACAAGTGATGAGTTTGAAAAGAATATTGTTAAGGAAAGAAGAGGGAAAAGACCATTGCTTGCTGGAGAAGTTAATGTTACCATGAAGGATGGTGTTGTTTCCCTTGGTGATATTGAGTTAACCGATAACTCAAGCTGGATTCGAAGCAGAAAGTTTAGACTTGCAGCCAGGGTTATTCAAGGATCGAGTCCTGAACTTATAATACGAGAGGCGATAACTGAAGCATTTGTGGTTAAAGATCATCGTGGCGAACGTATGCTCCTCATTCTCTACATCTTAAAGATGAATTCACACACACAAACACACTATTAAAATAAACGTTATTTAAGGATATTTAAAAACACAAAAGTTGTGATAATTTTGAGTTTATATATGCCCCTTGTGCGCTATCATGTATTTGATCTTCTAAGTTTTTTGTTTAGTGTACAAGAAGCATCATCCGCCAATGCTTGAGGATGATGTCTGGCGTTTGGAGAAGATTGGAAAAGATGGCGCGTTCCATAAGAAGCTCGTTGCAAGTGATATCAAAACTGTACAAGATTTCTTGAGGCTTTCGGTTGTCAATGAATCTAAGCTTAGAAAGGTAAGTCTTCTACTCAACTTTCTGTTTTTGTTGTACATATGAACGGTTGGGAAATCACTAGAATTGATCTTTCACTTGCTTTAATCACATATAATATTATAATAATACATAAGATATATTACTATCTTATAGATTTATATTCTTGTTAATCAATGTTTCCCAACGAGGTAAGATATCTTTAATCATTAGCCAAATGTTTTTTGAAATAATGTCCTTTTGGGCAGATTTTAGGACTCGGGATGTCGGATAAAATGTGGGAAGTAACGATTAGTCATGCGAGGAGATGTGTTCTTCATAACAAACTCTATGTATCTCGTGGACCAAACCATACCATCTTCTTCAACCCTATATGTCAAGTAACCAAAGCAGTGATCAATGGAGAAACTTTAAATGACAGAGATCTTTCAAGGCTAAATAGGGTCCGTATTATTTTATTTACTTATAAGTTAAAACAATTTCAATTTGCAAATGCTCATTTGTTGCTATGGTTATTTCAAACAGAAAAATAATTAGATCGTCGAAACCTGAAACTAGTGTCAGTAACTAATTAATTTTTCCTTACTGGTTTACGTACATTCAGACATTTGTTTTAGAGGCGTATCAACGTTGGAACTTATTGGAAGTAGTTGATGGTCTTCTGAATAACACCCCGCTTCTAACACAAGGTAACATATTATTTATGTGACTAATTTGTAATTATTTACGTCTCTACATCTATTAATTGATTCATCAAAAACTGAATGCTCACAACACTAGTATAGATTCATTTTTTTTAAGATGGTTAAAATGGATTTAACCGCATCAAAAGATGTCGCCTCAAAAAATATTCTTTCATATAATGCATTTTATATGGCGGGTGAAAGAACCGTCTAGGTTTAACCGCCATATAAAATGCCTCTTTTTTTGAGACGGTTGTTTTACCCGTCATATATAATGCATAATACGAAAAACCATTTTTTGATGCGACATCTTTTGAGGCGGTTAAATCCGCCTTAAAAAAATGATTTTGTACTGGTGCAATGATTTGCATGCTTTTAATATCTTCAAGTTGTGTTCATTTAAGTGTAATGAATGATAGGTGATTTGGTGGATCAACAACCAAGTAACCGTGCCATAACAATGGGAATCTATAATGGTGCAGTTTTTGGGGCAGGTCAGTCCAATGAGTTAGCATTTGCATCGAACCATAACAATGTTGGTGTGGTTGGCTCGGCTTGCTATTACTCTCCGGTGGAGGCTTACAGCTTCTCGGAGTCACCATCACAAGGAGAACTTTCATCAACATATAATTTCATTGAGTGATTTTGATCATTACATGAGTATTTGTAAATAGTTACTTTATGCAATGCTACGATTTTATCCGAAAATTCTCTCTTTTACAAAATTTTATAGCAAATGTCTCTTACTTACAAAAATGTTCTTCCTATTGTGGATGCCTCCGCCCATACATTAAATAAGAAAAAATTCATCACTTTTAAAGTAATCACGCGAACACACGTGTCAAGTAAAGAAATGAATTTCTTATTTATTTATTTTTTTGAACTGCGGAGAGGATTTTGCGTGCTAACCTGGCCTTGGTAACCACGTGATGTAGCTAAAGTCAGTTTCTCGATATTCGTGAGACCATACCACCATATGGGGCTCGGCACTTAAAATAATGGTCGTCCAAACTCAAATTACAGTTGTCCAACATAAATAAGTGGTGTTCGACTTTAAACCTTAAACTAGCGTCAAACTTTTGAATACATATACTTATTTTATTATTATTTTTTTTGTGTGCAGTGAAAACAAAAGTTATATAGGTTCTCCGTATTTAGAAAATGTCTCTCCAAAAAGATTAAATTTTATAAAGGAAGATTTGAATAAAGAATTGGATAAAATACAATTTTACTCAAATTCTTTAAACTTTTAAGATTCGGTGTAAAAAAGGAATGATATTTGAACGCTCGCATTCACACTAGTTTTCCTATAATTTTTGTGAGTGTGATTTGTATAATTTACGATGTGATTGGAAGTGTTTATGAGTGAAGTAGAGAGAAATATTTAAGTTGTTTTTTTGCCTATTTCCTAAATTTAGGAAAAAAATATGAAAATGTGATTTTGGTATATGAGAGAAAAAAAAATCATGGTAAAGGTATAAAAAGTATTATTTAATTGAAAAACGTACAAATAAGAATATGAAAACTTATGTGAATGCTTTTAGAAAGTTAAAATTATATTTTGAGTAAATTGTCGTTTGCGTCCATGTGTATCCACTTGAATACAAAGTTTCCATTTACATTCATTATGGGGTCTGTGGTTTGCATTTTGTATCTATTTAAGTCCATATCACTAACAGAGTTAGATTTTTCTGTTAAATTCTATTAAAAAGCCTAAATTCCCTCAAGGACTAAAATAGTTGTATGTGATAAAGGACTAGTTATGGAATTCTTATGTATAAAAATATATATAAACCAGGGTTATTTGTGTCAAAATCAATAAGTAATTCCATAAAATGAATATTTGCGAAAATTAAAATGTAACACCCCTAATTTTGTGTGTTTTAATTACGAGAATAAGTAGGATCTTCCATCTGTTTAGTAGTACGCTTATGATCAAATTTCGGTGTTAGGACAATTGTATTACTTACGGTACCCTAATGTAAATTAAATTTTAAATGATATAAACGCTTTTATCATATTCGTATGAGTGTTTAGAAGCGTTTGAGTGTATGCGGAATTTTGATTCGAGCAACGGTTCGGAAGTTACATGCAAAACGATGCAACGTTCCATAGGCCTGAAATCCCAACACCTCCTCAGGAGGTGAAACCAATGAGGTTAGATAGGAAATGGAAAATCGTGAATGTAAGCAAAAACCGCACACGAAACAGAGTCCGAATGAAGCGGGAAACACGATTCGAAGTTAACCAGTCACGTTTAACCAGCTTCGGGGCCACGTGTCACCACGTGGTAGGTCCGGATCCCATGTGGCAACACGAGATTCAGCGTGGCATCACTGGGCAACGTGTCAAGCTCTGGATCAATGACAAGGCGCCACGTGGCAGCCTCGAAGAGGTCAGGATGACTGACACCCTACGTGCGTCGCGCAAGGTATTATGTCCATATGGCGCATGGCTCGTAGCTCTTCAAGTAGGCAGACTTCTCGATTAAGTAAACCCTATGCGTATCGCGCACCTCCCATGCCAAAACCCGTGCGTGGCGCATAGAAAACTGATATTTGCCTATAAATAGGGGTCGACGAGATGGTCGTTTGTGCACACATCTCTCGAATCCATATCACATTCACACGCTCTGATCTTCGGGTATTAATCATTGCGGAGATTCGGTATAAGCTCAGATCGATCGGTTGTTGCACGTATTACATAGGTTACGCTCGTGGATTGCTGATTCTCTTATTATCATATTCTCTATCACGTTACAACGTTAATCACGTGAGTTCTTCGAGCCCCCCTTTTTAACTGTTTTAATGATTTTGGGCCTGATATGCATCCGTGAATATCTTAAAGCTTACATTGTAAGTTGAACATATTTTTATGTAAATACGTAGGGGTTATGAAAAGGTTATGAATATAATCTAATTATATTATTGATAAATGTTATGAAGGTTTTGATAAACGCGTTTAGATTGTAAATACGTAAGAATTAGAATATGGTTATGATATTGGTTGCTTGTGTTATACTTTATAGTATTAAAATAATGTTGGCTTTATCTTATGTGTCGAGGTTGTCGGGATTATCATCTGTTATGATGAAGGTATACTTCCATATATTGAAAGTGTGGTGGGCTGGTGGCTGGGTTCGCCCTACATACGCCCT
>WOUH02000015.1:7238642-7250513 GCA_009936405.2 Stevia rebaudiana
TACGCCTTGAAACGAGGTAGACACACCTTTTTTGTGCAAGATTGTTATCCACAATTCGGTTGGCCAAATATGATTTCAAAACTCTTGTTATTTAATTGATAATATGATTTTAGAGATTTTTTTGTGTTTCTTCCTCTGCTTCCTATTACCTCATACAAAATGACAAATCTGTGTTAGGTAAAAAAAATGCCTGGTTGGGTAGACTCAACACTCATTATCTTAAAATGTTTTCTAAATTTATATACAAGGAGTTGGTGTGTCAAATATGATTACAATAACTTAAATAACTATGGGTGACTTTAATTTTTTTTTTTAATCCAGTTAAATACCTTAAAAGGTGGGTTTAGATTGGAATTTCCACTAATTAAGAACTCATTAAGAAGAAATGCTTCTAAACAATAAATGAGTTCTCGTCCAAAATGAGCAGATCCATGTTAGGTCAAACATGCGGGTTGAGTTGACCATTTACAAGGAGTTAGCCTGTTAAGTGTGATACCGTTAACCATGTTAGTTATTTTCTGCATTTAGACCCATTAATAAGTTGATAAATATACTTAGTACCTTGTTGTGCTCTCATACCTTTAACTTGTATTTTGAATGTCACATGCTAATTGTGTTGTTTTATTGCTGAAAACTTTGATCAGGTTGTTTCAGACAAACAACTGGTTAAACATTTGCAGAAGGAAGTTTCCAGACTTGAAGCTGAGTTGCGTACTCCTGATGTGTCTAATGATAAAGATTTAAAAATCCGTGAGGTATGTACGTGATACATTGTTTGTTTAATCATGTAAGTGGAGTGAGTTCTAATATTATTCTTTTAGATGGAAATTGAAATCCAAGAACTGAAGAAGCAAAGAGATCTTGCTCAATCACAGGCTGAAGAGCTACGTCGTAAACTTCAAGAAGAACCAAAGGTTTCACCCTTTTCTGTCTCATGTTTTTTAGAAACTCCTCATTTTTTATCAATGTTTGACCGATTTTGACCATCACAGGAATTGAAGGTATTAGCATCACCAGTTCCATTGGCTAAGAAATGTCTATCATTCTCTGGAACATTACCATCAGTCCTTGAAGGACGAGAACCAACTCTTTTCGAGAGAACACGAAACACAACACTCAGACAAAGCATGCGACAATCATCAACCGCTCCGTTCACACTAATGCACGAAATCAGGAAACTTGAACAACTTCAAGAACAACTTGGTGAAGAAGCAAACCGCGCATTAGAAGTACTACACAAGGAAGTCGCGTGTCACAGACAAGGAAACCAAGACGCAGCCGAGACCATTGCTAAGTTACAGGCTGAGATACGCGATATGTGTGCCATTCGGACGACTCCAAAAGAAGTCAACGTTGACCACATGGTACCCGCGGTCAACAAAAGTGTAAGTGCAAATCTCAAAGACGAAATCACCCGACTCCACTCACAAGGAAGTAACATAGCCACGTTAGAAGAACAACTGGAGAACGTTCAAAAGTCGATTGACAAACTCATCATGTCTCTTCCTACTAACAACACAGATTCACAAGTCAAAAGTCAGTCAAAGAAGAAGAAGTCATCGGGTCCGTTGACTTCAAGCAACGTGATCAACAAGTCGGGTTTTATAAGATCTCCATGCTCACCGATGTCAGCCACTCGGGAAGTAATGGATGAAAACAGAGATCCTCAAGAAGAAGATGAAGCAGTGGTGTATGAAGATAAAGAGACGATGAATCAGAAGAATGACCAAGGTGGAGACGTCTCGTCAAAGGAAAATACGCCACATAGACGTT
This sequence comes from Stevia rebaudiana, assembly GCA_009936405.2. Lineage (NCBI taxonomy): Eukaryota > Viridiplantae > Streptophyta > Magnoliopsida > Asterales > Asteraceae > Stevia > Stevia rebaudiana. Next base: position 7,240,416 of record WOUH02000015.1, read on the forward strand.
CGAGCTCTGTGAATATGAGGAAAATGCAGAAAATGTTTCAGAATGCAGCTGAAGAGAATGTGAGAAGCATCAGAACGTACGTTACCGAGCTTAAAGAACGTGTCGCCAAACTGCAATACCAGAAGCAGCTTCTTGTTTGTCAGGTAACATAATGACTTTTTTTTAAAATTTTTTTCTTGTTTATTCTTTTAATGAATATTTTTATTGATAATAATATTGATGATTTTGCATTTCAGGTGCTTGAGCTGGAAGCTAATGAGCAAGCGGGATATGATCTTGATGCGGATGACAACACAGCAGATATAGCTGAGGTTTCCCCGGTTCCTTGGCATATAAAGTTTAGAGAACAACGGCAGACGATCATAGAGTTGTGGGATTCTTGTTTTGTATCAATTATTCATAGAACACAGTTTTACATGCTGTTTAAAGGAGATCCTGCTGATGAAATCTACATGGAAGTTGAACTCAGGAGACTTAATTGGCTACAACAACATTTGGCTGAACATGGCAGTGCGACACCTGGCCGTGGTGCAGATGAGCCCACAATCTCCATTACATCAAGGTTTTCCTCTATTAAATTATTATTTTCGTCATTTTATTATCCAGTGAATGCTAAAATACCAGCTTATAATTCTGCTGCATATTTCAGTTAGAGTGACAAAATGAATGTTTACTTTTTAACCGGTCAGTCTAATCAAATCAGGTTAAACAAATTAATTCATTTATTAAAAACTTCTTTTACCTTTTTTATATTTTGTTCTGATTTTAGACTTAGCCAAATGGGTACTTTTTACTGGTCGATTTAATCAAATCAGGTTGAACAAATTTATTCATTTTTTAAAAAGGTTTTTTACCATTTTTATATTTAGTTCTGATTTTAGACTTAGTCAACATGCTTATGTTTAGTGGGCCAGTCTAATGGGGTTAAAACTTCTGTTCAAAGTTTCTTTGTTTACCTTTCTCTAATAATGTTCTTTGGTTTTTAGAGTTGGTTAAACTATTTGATTCAAACTTTTTTTTTTTAAATCTATTTCCTCTGATTTTAGAGTCAAGAAGTACATTTTACTTGCAAAGTTTTTGATTTTTACCATTATCTAATTTTGTTTTTCTGATGCAAGAATTGTGGGTCTTTTTTACCATTAAATCTACATGTTTGACCATTAGAGTCAACCCAAACCGTTACTTGAAACTAACGCTGACATGGCATCCATCATATGCAGTCTTAGATCACTAAAGCGGGAACGGGAGTTTCTAGCAAAGAGGCTAACAACACGTTTAACAACCGAAGAGAGAGAACTGTTGTACATGAAATGGGACGTTCCACTTGAAGGAAAACAACGTAGGATTCAATTTGTAAGCAAACTATGGACCAATCCTCATGACTCCGCTCATGTTCAAGAAAGTGCGGAGATCGTTGCAAAGCTCGTTGGGTTCCGAGAAGGTGGAAACTTGTCAAAAGAAATGTTTGAACTCAACTTCGTGCTTCCGACCGATAATCGACCTTGGATAATGGGATGGAATCCCATTTCAAACCTTCTCAATTTGTGAGACAACAATTATTGTTTTGCAAGTAAGAATGACATGTTCTTCTTTCTTTTATCATATTTTTTTTTACTGAATCTTGGTGTCTCCAAGTTCAGGAATATGAATCTTTTTCCGGAATAACTGTTTATTTAAATTTGTTAATCTTTTAAAATATATATGTATATGCATACCACCTACATTTTTCATTTGTTGTGGATCTTTTGTCCACCTCAACTTTCTTTCTTGGGTTAAAAGTAAGGTATTAGAAATGTTTGAATACTGGTCGGTGGTAAACCAGCCCGATTAAATACAAAAAATTATTTTAGAAAACGGTTTTGAGAACCTGTTTATGACCCCATCTGGTTCTATTAGCTCAACCCGATCTATCTGTATAGAGGTTGAATATTTTTCACCAAAACCGGTTTATAACCCGAACTGGGTTTGGAAAAAATCTAGTTTTTGTGGATTCTCTAGGCCTGGTAATCTTGACCCACAGCTTGGAAAATTGGTTGGTTTAGTAAACATTTTTTTAAATTGGGTTGAATTAGGTAACACCATAACATAGAATGAGTTGAGATAGATAACGCCTTAAAACAAAATGGGTGAAGATGAGTAACCTGAAAACTTTGTGAACAGAATGAGGTTAAATAGATAAGAAGGGTCAATAACGTATTTTGATGAGGAAATCACAAAAGATCACCAAAATGGACTTTATATATAACCTTTTAACTTAACCAAATTGACTTTTTTTAAACAAACCCATCTTGCCATACTGGATTCATATTGTATTTAATTTCTAATTGTTTATTTTTAGTCAAATAGAAAGTTCATTTTTTTTTCTTACAGTTTTATTTATATTAAAGTTTTAATTTTTTGTAATAAAAGTTTTATATCAAAGCAGCAACGTGGTTTTAATGATAAGCCAATCCCTTTCACCGGCCAATTTCACCAACTCTAAAAAAATATACTTATTCGGCCACCAAGCTTTTTATCATGATGCAAACACAAGACCCGATTGATTAGCATGTTGGATTGCATTTATTGGACCTTTGAAACACCTTGCTACTATTGGGACCTTTGAACTAATTAGTTTGAATGAGCCCATAAAACAGTCCCAACAACACACTATTCAGCTTAAAGTACAAAAAATCATGTTTAACCACCGGTTATGTACTTATGTGTTAAATAAATGCAAAATTATTAACATCAATGACACTCAGATAAAGTTATTTTATTATAAGACATAACTACAAACCCTCAAGGTCGTAACGAAGATAAAACAACTAAGTCATACATGATGGATACGAAAGCATAGATCATTTTATTCCTAATAACATAACTCCATCATTATATTCCTAATTCAACACTTGGGTGTAGCAACCCTGCAAACCTTGGCAACTTTCTTGGCATTAGGAGAAGTTACATAGCTTCGGAGACTCGGGTTCCTGATGTACTTGCAAAGACACGGCTTCTGTTGTCTTAACTTTGTGCAGCATGATTTTGAAGGCGGTGATGAGGACGAGAAGGCGGCAGCACATGGTGCTAGCTGGACCGCGTTACAAGTCACCGCCATTGAGACGTGTGATGCGGTTAACATCACAAGGATGAGTGTTGCTGCATACACTGCAATGTTTCTCATTCTTCTTCACTCAAACTAAGCTTGCTTTCTTATGGTGAGAAACAAAGATCAAATGGCTTGGGTGTGATTCATTACTTATCTCTATTTATAAGAAGTTATGTACACTTTATTGGACAGCTAGCATGAGTACTCAAAAAAGTTTAAATATTAATTAATTTTTTTTTTAAATTGGATAAACAAGCCAATAAAAACTAACACGTAATCTTGTATATTGGAATTTTCAATACACCATCCACTTTTGTCACTTTTAGTCGACCACGGACCACCTAATGGCTAAATGCTAATACCATCTTCAATGGTTTTTGTAAACTGGATTTAGTGCGTCAACTGATAAATTAGATTTTCACTCATTTTTGTAAAACTCATTTTTCTCCTTCAAAACATCGATTTTCAAACACCGTTAAAACATTTTTCTAATATCTATATTACCTTATAAATAAATATAATTAGACACACTTATCACCATAATAGCGTGTTTAAAAACATAACTTTCTTTTACAACATATATAACATTATTTATATTCAACTTGTGTCATGAGATTCTAACCCACTTGAGTTAAGCCAACTCACGACACCCATATAAAAAATCATTATTTAAAAACAAATAAAGTATGTTTTATATGGATATTTTGATAGATTGATGATAAAAGTATAATAATTAAAATAAAAAAAAAATATGCACACTTGAAAATAACATATATTTGAAATTAACTTAACAGTATGCATAACTATCATATCAAATTTTATTTCGTTAAATACATATTTTCACAACTACATGTACTAACATATGACAATATATTCTATTTATCCTGCAATACACAACTATTTTTAACCAATGCAAAAAACATAAGCTTTTCTAGAAATATAACTTTCTTTTACAACACATGTAACATTATATTTATTCAAGTCATGTATCTAATACATGGAATTCTAACATAATATATGGAATTAATTAAATAAAAAAGCCCATGAGTTAAGTCAACCCACAAAACCCATATAAAAATCATTATTTTTTTTTAAAACAAAGTAGGATTTTTAAGTGTTTTCGTCACTTTTTATGAAAAAATAATAAAAAGCACCAAACACAGTTTTTTAAAGAAAATTGCAAAATAAAAAAAAACACGTTTTCACATAAAAAAAAGGCTGCGCTATCTAGACCCCCCGTTGACCACCCCCCCATTACGGCGCGTAGGGGGTCAACTTTTTTTTTTTTTTAATAATAATTTGATTGGATGTAATATTTGACTTTGGGCTTTTTATTTAAAACTTACCATATAAATTGTCATTGGGCCTAGTTTAAATTTATCTACTTAAAGTCCATCTCTACTAAATTTATAATGCACAACAAGACTTGAGAAACTTTCTTGGAGTCAATATGGGACAAGGAAATATATTTAAGAGGTAGAAGATGTTTACTTTCAAGTGAAAATCAAAATACATATATGTGGGACAATACCTCCTTTGTCTTAACTTTGAATCAGCAATAATAAAAATTAAAACTTCAAGTTGATGAAACAAATAACCGCAAACAATTATATGAAAAAATATACTTGCAGATGCACATTGCTTAAAAACTATATAACACCTCATGTCATTTGTAATTTCACTCATGATAGCTTGAAGTTCTCTCATGATTTCTTATTTTCTTTATAACTCATCTTCCTTAAACCTGTTGAAATCAACAAAATTAAATCAATATGAAGGCCTAAGTTGCAGTACAAGAGGAATTGCATATCCAAGAGTAGATATGGCATCAATTTTACCACTTTCAATGCCTGATTATGGCTGCATCATGCCATTGCTGAGAGACATGTTATTTACATTACAAGTATTTTCAATGACAAAATGAATTTTTTTAGTATTCCAGTTCTGGTCCAAAGCAAGCAAAGGAAAGAGACAACATTTTTGTTGAATTCTGTGTGAAAGTCGAGACACAAAATTGTAGGCATAAGCCTTATCTTTGTTGGTATTTCAGTAATTAGGCTTTTGAGTTCCATGATTCCATAATCATCACATGGTTGTATATGAAATATGGGTTGTTTAGGATCATTCACGGGTAGGTAGTAAGAAATTACATAATATGGTTATTATAGTTTCACTTTATGATACCATTTAATTCACTTTTAGTTTTTCTTATAATTGCTATTCAAATAGTTGTATGCTGACACACTATTGATCTGCTCAAACACATTTTGCTAATAATTTTAATCCAGATTGACCCATTCATACTCCAAGTTGATTTTAATAAACCAAGCTTCTAACTCTCATGTAAGCATGATGTCTAAAGTTCTACATAATATGTTAACAACTTATATGATGAAATTGAAACTCAAACCAAAACCATTTCAAATAACAAACACCCAACAAGCTCACATCATTATGAATACACAAACAGATGAATTTAAAAATGAAGTGTTTCATTTCATATAAATCAAACCAGAGAATATAAAAGAATAATAATTTACATCCCAAATACGCGCGTGTATACATCACCAGAACTCGGCATCTGGAACATATAATCACCATACCCTAATCTGCCATTCCTCTGAATTTGTTCGTGCAAACCTTGTTAAATGTTAATAAGAAACATTTCGCCCAGCTACCCCTATGTATTCACTCTCAAAACAATAAATTTTTAGTAGTTCTTACCTGTTTTCTTCCTTGCCGATGGCCTATTACAAATATGTGGAATGTGGTTCTTCATTAACGAAAACCCTAACAAAATTTGGAGGCCCTTTACATCACATGTTTATGGAAACAGTATAGATTTAATCAAATAAGTTTAGGACTTGGTAAGCTTAAGGTGCACCAATATTTCATCCCACATCGTTCACGTGGAGATAATTTTTGGAGAAAGCTCATATAAAGGAGGCTTACTATTACAACAAACTTAAAGCTTTCAAATTATGTATCCTTAAGCCCATTGGCCCAAAGAGGAAATGAAGGCACCAAATTTTTATTGAAAAAAAAAAAAAGGGATACGGGCCGTAAGCCTCCATACGGGCCGTAGGGAGGGGGTTGGATAAGGGGGTCGGGATAGTAGGACCCTTATTAAATCAAATAACAGTTATTATTTTAAGGATAAACAATTATAAGATTCAAGAGGTAGGAAGAAATACGTGAGTGTAGTCATATCTTATATTCTGTTGGTGTTTTTTTTACTTACCGGTTTCGGGAAAAATTATTAAGATAATTTTGTAACTAAATTAGTAACTGGAGCAAAGTGTTAGTCGAAATTCACAATATAAATGACAAATAATTTTAGGAGCTTGAAAGGTCAGGATAATAACAGATAAACAGTAAGCAATTACTTAAAACGTAATAGTTGTTAAGATATGACAAAAACAGTTTAAGGATCCCGACGGTCTGGATAATGATAAGCAATAAACAAGATTTTGCAAGCAATATAGAGTAACGATAATGCAAACAGTTAACGAACCCAGAGGATATATGAGGAAAGTCCTTAATCTGTTGGGATCTTCGACATAAAACCTCGAGAGCTGACAATCGTCGAGCAGCATGTCTTCTTTATTGAAAAAGTCCAAGATTACAGAAATGTAGAGGATGAGGGAACCGCTATGACAACGAAAAGACTAGTGGGTGTGTTTGCGAATAATCGCTTGTGAAGAATATGAGAGCAGAGAAGAGAAGTGATCGCAGTGATCAAGGTGTGTCCTATAGGTTTCCCCTAGTCCTCTACTTATAGTTGAAATAATATAACAACTAGTCTACTGAAGTCTCAAAATACCAGGGATCCTCCTTTGAATGTAGGGGACTGTTTTTGATCCACTTGGAGAGTTATCCTACTTCCTATAACTGCATTGACCGATTCTTCAAGAGTTAAGTCAGCTATGACTCAAATAAGCGCAAATAGTCAGGATCCTGAGATTAATGATCCTGATATTGAGGATCCTGTGAATAATGATACTGAGATTAAGGATCCTCAGAATAAGCTATATTTCATCCTTCTAATGACTATTTGCTTATCTGAAACACTAAACAAAACAATTAGTAAATTAGGAATCATGTTCCTTATATCCTCGGAGATAGAAATATTAGGAACCTTTAGATATCCATGTGAATATAAATATTAAGGATCGCTACTCAGAAAATCCACCATAACACTAACACATTTATACGTGCATACTATAAGATTCAAATTTTCATCAGTTGGTGTAAAAACTAATGTTAGCATTGAATCAAATCCTTGAAGTTGGATGTATCCTTGTAATTAGTATGAATAAAGATTACAAAGACGTGAGTTTATATATAGTTTAGACGTAATTTATATGGACATTATTATTGAATTGAAAGATTAAAATTATGAATCCAGTAGTGTTATACTCCGTGCTAAAATACATGAATTATGTTGGGATTCATAGTCGGAAAAGTTTTATATGTTGGAGAATATTCAATCATATACAATATTGTTAATTTAATCGCTTTGTTGGTTTCTATGTGTTTGAATTTTGAGTCAATCTTTCCCTAGTTTTTTGGTTGATTTTAATAAAATAAAAGTTTGTTCTTCAAAAAGAAAAGTGTTATACTTTTTATCTATGAGTACCACCAAAAAATAAGCATATTCCAACTTTTACTGATCACAAAAGGTTGCATTAAATGACGTTACATTAGATTTAATACAACCTTTTTGTTACATAATGCAACTTTTTTATACAAAAAATTACATTTTAAAAAGTTGCAATTGGGAAAAAGGTTGCATTAAGTCATTAAAAGGTAGCATTAGATCTAATGTTTCTCCAGCTAATGCAACTGTTTTATCACTAAAAAAAGTTGCAATAGGCTAATTTTGTTGTAGTAAGTATATTCAATACATGAGATCAAATATTGATAAAAACTCTTTTTATAAATTCAAAATAGATCAATGGGTGCACGTACATAGGCATAGCTGTTTACTTTGATATTTTCTTGCATAATTTAGAGGATGTTTGACAACTTCTGAATGAGTAAGTGATGAACCAGTAAGAGGTCTGAATCATTAAGTGCTGAATCAGAAGAGGTCAGAACCATTAAGAGGTAATATAATGCTTAACTGTACAGAGAAAAATGTCTGATCAATTCTAATTAGAGTTTTTAACCATTTAGACTCCGTATAATGCTTAACCATTCAGAGACAAATGTCTTAATCATTAAGACATCTGCTCGCGAAACAAAAGTCTGAATCAATAAGTGTTGAACCAGTAAGATGTCTGAATCATTAAGAGCCTGTTAAGAGGTAAACAAACAACCCCTTAACTTATAATTACTTTAAATTTATCAATGAATAAAGTGTACTCGCCCATAGTTTAATTTTGTAAGGAAATCAAGTGAATGTAATGTGTCATTAAACTTTGTCAAGTGAAGATTACACTATACTCTTCTAGCGTGTGTGCCGTATGGTGTAAACTCTACGTAGTCTAACTAATGGCATCCAAGTTTTTTTAACGACATTTTTTCTTACATCTATCTCGTACTTTCGCAGCATGTAGGCAAGATCAGTTACTCGACCTCCATGAGAATTCACGATGACACAAGATGTATAGAAACCCTTTGGAATGGTTAAACCTTCGCCAACCATCGAAATCAAAACCAGGTTTAAGCCGATCAGACCCTTCACCTGAATGTCCTTTGTACCACTTCCAACGAGATCGGACCTGTGTCTCTTGTGAGGCTGACCCAAATCCTTTACCAGGCAAATTTGTAGGACAATGGCATTAAAGTTCTTAAAATTTATTTACACCAAAAATGAATCAATTATATATTTATAGTTATTAAAGCATTCAAACTAGCTTTCCAATCTCCATACCCATAATTAATTAAAAAATTACTACCTCTATAAATTTGTTCACTTCTTTTAAAAAATTTCTTATACCAACTTCCTCACGTTCTATAAAATTTTCAATTAAATATTATATTTCTATCCTTATCATTACATTTTATTTCTTCTCTTTACCACTTGCAACTACTTAAAAACTATTTATAGAAACCACATTTTGAGATAGATTTTACCCTCAATATAGGAAATGAAATAAGGTTTTGTTAAATATATGAGGATAGAGCATAGGATGGAAAATTAAAGTGGAGCACATTTTTTTATTTATATTGTTTACTTATAATTTGAAAATATGAATTAAGGATAGGAAAGCTATTTTGTGTTACTAATTTTAGTGCTATCAACATATATTTTAATATATTAGTTAACTTGTTAAATGAGATGATAATATTAGTGATTAATCGAGTTAAATGACACGAGAGTGCGGGCTCGTTTAACGTTAATATTATTTGAGCCTTGCATAATTTAATGGATTCTTTAATTGATTATATGGATTATTCTAATTATTTAATTTGACCTTATAAGTAATTAATTGGATTCTAATTAATTAATATTGGGCTTATTAATTAATTTGAAAGTAATTTTGCTTACTATAAGAAAACCAGGGAACGGATCTTTTTGGCCAAGAAGCACATTTATATTGCTTTTGTTTTCTCCATTTTATATGCGAATAGACACGCATAAATAGATATGTAGGGATGAATACACATACGTATGTTTACACAAGAAATCATTGATGAACAAGAACACATAATCAAAAATTCAATTTCAATCAAGAATGATTTCTATCTTATCTAATAAATCATTATGTATAACACACAAAAAACTTATTTATTTATATTCATGTTTTAACACCCAAAAATAGATTTTAGAAAAAAAATGTATTGTAACCCCTGAATATAGATTGCATTTATAAGGCTATCCGGTATACCGGGCTGTATGGGGGGCTGTATTGACTGCCACGCAGGATAGAGAAAGAGTAAAGTGGGTGAGTAAAATGGTGGAAATGGGTGGGCTGTATGGGGGGTTGTATTGATGATTGATTAATCATTTTATTTTATAAAAAAAGTCACATTATTTAAAATAAATAACATTATTTAAAAAA
>WOUH02000015.1:7259737-7279029 GCA_009936405.2 Stevia rebaudiana
ATCAATTAGCAGCGTAGCAAGTAAGACCGAGTATCGTCCAAGGACTCTTGGGACAGAACCAATAGCACACTCGGAATCCCTAAGGTTATGCAACTTAACAGAACTAAGGGCAAAATGGACTTTTCACTTAAACAAGCAAATAAGCTAATAACAAATATCAAATAACAATCAGAGACAAAAGCAGCTACCTAGGATGATTAAGAATCAAGTAATCAAAATGCAGTAAAATTGGATCATGGACTCACCTTGGGGATATGGTTTCTATTAATTAGACTATTAAATGGTAATTAAGAATTCAGAGCTATCCTCTCGGCCTAGACTGCTATTCCTAACTCCTAACAATCTATGTCAGCTTTCACTCCTAGGGTAGATACCTGTCACGTTACCTCCCGGTTCTAAAGTTCTCAAACAAGATAGGTTGTCAATCTACTAGCTAAAAGAGTACCAGTTCACTCAAATAATCACACTCAGTTGGCTAAAGACAATAATCTCCTAAGACTAGGATCCTATAGCAAAAGACCAACTAATCCTAAGACAAGGATGCACAATCCTAACTTACTAGACTTAACACACAACCAAATCATCAAAACCGCTATAGACACACGGAATCAAGACCTAGCTATGGTTACTTCAGCCAAGTTCATACAAGTGTGATCAATCTAAGGCTGGGATTTTACCTAAGAACAGTTCAATTAGTGGATCATAGTCCAATCAATGGCACGCAATGTATCTACAATGGCTGCGCGTGGCGCATAGCCTGTCTGGGCAGCATTTCTTCATAAATCCGTCTTGTTTCAACCCGGAGACTCGTGCTTTCTTGGTTAATCCTCAAAATGCTTCATTTCAACACGAACTCCTACAAAATACGATCAAAATAAGTACAAGAACAGATTATGAAATACAACGATATATTAACTAAAAAAAAGATAAAAGACTCAATATACAAAGAAAATAGACTCGGAAAGAAAATGTGTTTACACCACATCAACGTCCGCGTGGGCTTTGGATCGCCTAATCCCAATGTTTTGTAAAGGGAGTATGGCATCAGATTGATATTTGTCCCTATATCCGTGAGTGCATTTGACATAGAAGAGCTGCTGAATTTACAAGGAAGAGTAAAGAAATCAGGATCATCCAGTTTCTTAGGTAGCTTGTTCTTAATCATGGCATAACACTTTGAATTAAGAGTCACTTTGAGGCAAGACTCCAACTTCTGTTTACTAGATAGCAAACTCTTCAAGAATTTGACATACTTGGCATTGTGTTAAAGAGCCTAAACAAACGGAAGGTTCACCTTTAGTTTTTTAAAAAGATCAAGGAACTTGGTAAACAGTTTCGTTTCTCGGTTGTGGTAAAGCCGATCGAGATACGGAGGTTTTGGCTTAGCACTAGCAACCGGTGACTTTCTCTTTTCGAGAGTAGCTTCACGAACATCTTTATCACTCACCCTCTCAATAACTAGTAGTTTCATCTTCTCTGGCGGCTTCTCACAAATGATTTCTTCATCTACGATCTCCCGTCCTCCTCAACAATCGGTGCGAGCGGTGGTGCAAGCTGTCGACCGCTTTGCGTAGAGATGGCTTTCACATGATGATTAAAGAATGGTGGTTTAGGATTGTTGACGGTGTCACTAGGAAGACCACCAGGAGGACGTTTGTTGGTTTTAAATGAGAGGTCACGAAATTTGGTCTCTAGGTTTTTCAGATGTGCCTGTTGACTATTGAATTTAAGATTTAGGTCCTTGACATCGGCTTGAATTTGAAGGACGATTTGCGTAAGATTTGCATGTTGAGCTCCAACGTCTAGATTAGACTGAGAGTTAGAAGGGGAAGGATTAGAAGAAGAAGAAGGAGCAGGTCGGTGATCATTAGAAGAATTTAGAAAAAGGCTTTCCCTTTGTTAATAACCGCCATGATTCCCACTACGCCAGTTTGAGCTTTGATTGGCGCCCGAGTTATAATTTCTCCAATTAGAGTTTTGATTATACGAGGGTCGGTTGTCATTTTGATATGATCGTCCACAACCGTTGTTTATGGAATCTAGTTACTCCTGCGATGTAATGGGACAATCTGCGGTTTCATGCCTTTCGCGGTAGATCTCGCATCGGTTTAAGCTCAACTTCATCTCTTTCACTTCCTTCTCGAAGGACACAATGGTCGACACCAAACTACTATTAGAGTTCACCTGATAAACACCCCTAGAATTAGAAAAAGGCAGGGTGTTAGTGGTTCTAGGATTTGAATTCCTCAAATTACGAGGCGTCTCAAGTTCGGCCCTAGCAAAGGAGTTTAAGAGCTCCTTGCATTCTTCAACAGTCTTCATCTCCATCATATGACCTCCAACAACATTGTTGAAGGTGCATTTCATTCCGGGAGTGTGACCACTATAGAATATTTCTACCAAATCCCAGTCATCCATACCGTGACGAGGGAAAGCGACCACAAGGCTGTTCAAGCGCTCCCATGCGGCGTGATATGCCTCATCATTGTCCATAAGAAAGGAGTGGATCTGATCGCGTGCTCGTGTGGCATGGTATGGTGGGTAGAACTTTGAAAGAAAAGACTGGTGCATCTTCGTCCAGTTATTAATAGAGTTTGGCTCGAGATTGTCAAACTATAAGGACGCATCCAAAAAGGGAGAACGGGAATAGCTGGAGACATATTGAATCTAAGTCTCGGCCTTGAAGACTAAAAGTGCAAAAAATGTGCGTGAATTTTGAAACATGGCCAGGTGCATCCTCATCGTCAAGACCATGAAATTGAGTGGCATTAGAAATGGTATTCATGACATAAGATGGGAATTGCCAAGAGTTGGCATTATCACCGAAAGCAGCATCGGCAACCGGATTGCGGACACCTATAACCCGTTGGTTGCAAGTTGATGGATGCTACGTCGTTGTCGATCGCCCATTGTAGAAGTAGATGTGGTAAAAAAGAAGAGGGAGAAGATGGACAAGGGGGTGAAGAATCAAAAGAAGAAGAGAAATATAACAACTTGACGTTTTCCGGCAGTCAACCGATCAAATTCCGGCCTTTGACTATAGTATTAAGATGATACGCCATCTGTAATTCGATATTTATATCAAATATATATTCCTATTAAATTCTAAAATGTATTTTGAATCAATTGAGTGTATGCGAAATCTTAATACGAGCAACGGTTAAGAAGTTACACGCAAAACGATACAACGTTCCATAGGCCTGAAATCTCAATACCTCCTCATGAGATGTAACCAATGGGGTTAAATAGGAAATGGAAAATCGTGAAAGTAGGCGAAAACCGCGTACGAAACGGAGTTCAAGCGAAGCAGGAAATGCGATTCAAAAATAACTAGTCGCTTTTAACCACCTTCAGACACGTGTCACCACGTGGCACTGTGGCACTCTCTAGCCACATGGCAATCTTCGATCCAGTGACTTAGCACCACGTGGCAGCCTTAGAGAGGCCCCAAAGTCCAAGCCTCCTGCGCGTACCGTCCGGTGGACACGGTCGACCGATTACTCCGCACGCTAAGCGCAAGGCATACGCCTCGGGCCGCACGTACCGCCTAGCCAAGTTTTTCCTATAAATATAGGTCGAAGAGCAGACCAAATGTGCACAGCAATCTCGAACTCAAATCATGTAATGACACTCTGATCTTCTAGTTGATTATCGTGCGGAGATTCGGCACAAGTTTTGATCGATCGTTTTGTCGGGTATCGTAGTAACCGATTTAAACGTTTTAAATCCTTTTAATTAATCTCATATTAATTAACATATCAGATTTGATTGAGCGGAAGCATGTTACTAATTTTAATAAAATCTATTCCCAAAACAGGTATCTATTTACAACGATTTAAACAATAATATATTCATACCTATAGAGTGTTTAGAATTTGACAAATCTAGAATCACGAAATTGTCACACGAATACGCAAATCACCAGATATGATCTTCAACCGCGAAGATCCACACCACCACTATGGTGGTCGACGATGGTGGTGGCTGTCGTGAGGGTCGACGCCGGCGAGGTGGTGGTCGTCGGTTATGTGGCCGGCGGCTAGGGTTTAGTGTGAGAGTGAAAGTGAGAGTGAATTGTGTAATGCAATTAGGGTTAGGAAATGATCTCCATTAAATAGGCAAATCATTTACCATTTCCACCCTAATGAATTTTCACATAAAACACTCAAGTAATTAACTAACTTTAATTACTTTCCAATTATCAAATCTTTGATAATTAACAAACCTCGTTAAATAAATAACCAAAGTTTAACTAACTTTAAACTCTCATTTATTTAACTAAATTAATTATCTCTATAATTAATTTCCTCGACTTTTATAATTTCATAAATAATAAAATCAATCGTCAATTTACTAGATCGCAAAATTGTGAGTTTAATATCTAACTTTAAGATATTACTTTAGTTGTCCTCCAAAGTGTAACTGTTTGGACCATACCTTAATAGCAACGTCGAATTTATCGATGATTGGACATCAAATTCTAACACTTCTAACTTATTATTTCTTTTATAAAAAGCATTTATTTCCAAACTTGGTCCATACATGGCACCCCCATGCTTAGAACCATTTCACTTTCAAATTGTTCTTATATGAATACAACTATATCCCGAACCTTTTCTTTGTCAAAACCATCAGTTTTACAAAGATTCACCACGTATGGGTACTCATACCTATTTAACCAAACCACATCCCATTATACTTAATATTATTAAAACAATACTGGTTTACCTTAAGCATTGTTCCACCGTGTCAGTTTCTCATAAGCCTGACTTGGATATACATCTATTGTATTGACGAAGTTTATATATAGGGCGTATGTAGGGCGAACCCAGCCACCAGCCCACCACACTTTCAATAGATGAAAGTCTACCTTTGTCATAACAGATGATAATCCCGACAACCTCAATACTTAAAGTAAAGCCAATATTCTTTTAACACCATAAAGTATAACAAACAAACCAACATCATATCTTACGTATTTATATTCAAAATACGTTTATCAATTCCGCATAACATTCTTAGATTATATCAATAATCTTTCATAACCCCTACGTATTTATAAAAAAATACGTTTAACATATCCACAACTTATGTAAACATTTACGTGTACATACCAGGCCCTAAAAACTTTGAAATCAGTTAAAAGAACCACAAAACTGGTGTAATAACGACTATAGAGAATAATAAATCACGAGCTCAACCGTCTCTGTGAAAGTAATAACGTCTTCTCGAGCGTCTCCGATATGATCTGAATCGAGTTGAACCTCCCCTAGTATCCTAAGAGTGTTTTTGGGTGTTTGGGAAAAGTCAAGATCAGAGAAAACGGCTCTTCTGACGAAATGAACTATATATAGGCAATTATGGGGAAGTCAGGCAATACGCGCGGCTCATTGTGAAGGAGCCGCGAGACGTGCCCAGGAGTTCTGGGGAAGCCAGGAGGTACACGCGGCTCGTGTCTGCCCTGCTTGAGCGTAACGTGTGGCTATAGTAGACGTGGCGTCCCCACGTGGCTACCACATGTACTGCTGACTCATTAGATCGTTCTGCCACGTGTCATGATCAAGTGCCACGTGTCGTGGTGACTCAGCTTCGTTCAGTCACGTGGCTACTGACTCATCACACTTGATGACATGTGTCATCACCTGGTTCAGCACGACTCGTTAACTTGTTTTTGCGTTTCCCACTTCGTTCAAACTCCGTTTCGCTCGCGGTTTTCGCCTACGTTCACAATTATCAATTTCCTATCTAACCCCATTGGTTTCACTTTCCAAGGAGGTTTTGAGATTCAGGATCTATCAAATGCTTCATTGTTTTACGTGTAACTTCCTTACCGTTGATTGAATCCAAATTTTGCATACACTTAAACGTTTCTAAATACATAGACAAATATGCTGAAAATGTTTATATCATATAAACTTCAATTTTTATTAAGGTACCGTTAATAGTACAATTGTCCTAAGACAGGAATTTAATCAAAAGGACACTACTAAACAGATGGAAATTCTCTTTTATTTTCGTAATCAAAATACACAAAATTCGGGAGCGTTACAGTATATGCGCTTACTGCAAAACCATATCTTTATCATCAAATGCTACATGATTTCTGGTTCTCCGTAGTTAAACTGGTCATAAACGATGAGCAATCTATCTCAGCAACAGTTGGAGGTCACCAACTTGTTATATCTGAAAATCTGATAAGAGAGGTACTGCAATTAGGAAATGATCAGAATGGAATTTTAGAAGCTGAAAGTGAAGACATTTTAGATTTTTTCAGAAATTACATCGGGTATACTGGGGAAATGCCAAGAGAGCAGATTATCAAGGGCATGATGGGTCCCAAATGGAAATTGCTGGCACACATACTCCAACATTGTTTATCAAAGAGAAGATCATGGTGGAATGAACTGCCACTAAATTTATCTTCAATGATGATGTGTGTGTTGTTATCAGAACCATTCAACTTCACAAAGACAACCTTCAATGGCATGTTATCAAATCTTGAAGCTGGAGTCACAAGATTTTCCCTGTATCCAATATTTGTTCAACTTCTGATAATTCATCTATTACCAAATCAGCAACCATATGGAGATCAAATACACAATCTTACACACCATAACTACAATGTGTTTGCCTTAATGAAGAAGGGACACAAAAACAATAAATTTTGAAGGTGTGGATGTAGAATTTCTACAAACGTTCATTGATTTACAAGATATTGCTCTAAACCCAGTTGCTGCTCATGATGATGAAGAATAAAATGACAATGAAAATGATGATGAAGGTGACCATGGAAATGACAATGATGTTGATAATGATGATAACAGTGATGATGGGGATAGCGAAAAGGGTGATTAAGGTGAAGTGATGATGAAAATCAAAATGATGATGAGCAAAATGATGATCAGATGGAAAACAATAATCAAGATGATGATGATAATATCAATGATCAAACTCATGACTTCCATGACTTTGATACATATATACAACAAATTCTACACTTCAAACAAATGTATCTCCGCTTGCAACCATTGCAACAGTTCTTCATTCCATTAATACAATGATTCTCAAATTAATCCTAATCTTACTCCGTTAAGGTCTCCATATCCATATGCAGTTGAAACTGGAAATGTGTCTGATTCCACTTCTCTGTGGATGAAGACACGCAAAAAGAAACAGAAGCAGACATGTCACAACAAGCAACAACTTCAAAATCAATTGCAACTCAATCATCCCAAACTCCTCAACAACAGTTATCCTCCTATGCTAAAATGACTCCCATTCTTACCAGCTTTCTGTCTTCTCAACTTGTAGAGAAGTCAAAACAGTTAAGAAAAGCAAACTTGATCTAAAAAGGGAGAGACAAGAGAATCTCAAGATTGATTCAAGATTCCTCTCAAGTAGCTGAATCATCTGATTATGACATTCAAAATCTTCATGAGATTATTCAAAATCAAAATGCTAAGATTGAAAGGCTAATGTCTGAATTGAAAACAAAAGATCAAGAGGTAGCAAAACAAGCTGAAACAATAAATGTGCAAGCACAATATATTTCTCGTCAAAATGCCCATATGACTTCACTTACTGCTACTGCTGCTCATGTTGAATAGTGTGAGGAATATGTCAATAGTTTCACAGCTACCTTAAATGGTCAAGCCGATGAAATTGATCAATTGAAAGCTCAACTTGAAGCAATTCAACCCCAATTTCTAAAACTAATTGCTGAAAAAGAATCTTGGGTTGATAATTACAATGTTTTTTTTCACGGAATTAGAAAATGTGAAAAAATAGATGAAGTTGTCTCACAAAGATGAAGATGCTAAGGCTAATCATATAAAAAGTTTGCAATCTGAATTGAAAGTGTATAAATCAAAACAGACAGCAGAGATAAATATTGTAAAAAATTCTCATACTACATCAATAACAGAATTGAAAGAGTCAATTTCCTTAAAAGAAAAACAAATTGTAACTTTACAAGATTCTAGGACTAAATTGATGACTGATAGTGAGGAGAAAGTATCTGCGGCTAAAAGGATAGAAGCTGATTTAAAGAAAGCTCAAACTACCATATATGTCAAAGATAAACAAATCAAATCTCTGCAACACAAACTAAATGATACATAATCAGAATTAAGAAGCATAAGTAAATCTTTACAAGATGTTATTCAGATGAGTTCTATGACTCAACAAATGCTATCAAAATAAGATACTACCGGAGACAATACAAAAGCTTTAGAGCTTCAAGTGTCAGAATTAAAAGATGATGTTGAGGAGAAAACCATCTTGATTGATCACTTAAAGAACAAGATATTAGACTTGGAAGCAACAATAGCCAAATTAAAATCTCTTCTTGATTCTCAAAACAGATCCTTATCTCAAAAGGATAATTCAGGGGATGATGCTCCCAAGAAGGGGGAGAAAAGGAAGAAATCCGATGAAGACAAACCTGATCAAGATCAATCTTCAAAGAAAATTAAAAAAGCAACTTCTGTATCTGCAGGTTCTCCTCCTTCTCAAGTCAGGTGCACTACAATCTCTTGGCATTACAATTACTCCAGACAATTTTACAAAGGAACAAAGAGCTGAAATATTATCAAAAGTGGGTGGTTTGAGAAAACTAGAGATTTTTATGATGATACAGTAAATGTTAAGTTACCTTCTATCTCAGAACTTGTGGGCAGAAAATTTGTTGATAAAGATGAACTGAACTACATTCAAAATAAGTTAAAACATTTAGAGCATATGAAATAAAAAGCTATTGCTAAAGCTCAAGGAAAAACAAAAATTCTTTCTGAATCTCCAAAAGATAAAATCAATGTTGACAAAAAGGTGCAAAGAGAGTTTGGAGAGAATGTCATTGAAATGAATGATGAGGAGATTGGAGATTGCCCACAATGCTATAATGTTTAAAGTAACTGAAAGGGCAAGTGGGGGAGGGGAAACACACTCAGATGCACCACAAATCTCTTTTAATAAGAGATTTGCAGATCTACAAATGCTCATGCTGACAAACATATGAAAATGATGTTAACTCTGACAAATATGGATTTTCAATGGAACATTCCAAAAAATGACATTTGAAGAACTATCAAATGAATTTAATAATTCTGTCATCTCTTTTAAATCCAAATGTTGAAACTGAAGAAGAGAAAATAAAAAGAAAAAATAAAAAGAGAAAAGAAAGAGAAAAAGAGAAAAGAACAACTCAAGGCTAATGAGGAGCTTGCCAAGTCTCTGGTTCAACGAGTTCGAGAAACAATGAATAAGCAACAATTAAAATTTTTTTTGCATGAACCCAGAAGCTGCAATAAAATGAAACTGAATACTCTGAGGAAAAGAATAGCAGAGATTTTGGCAAATGATACAGAATTAGGAATTGAAGTTAAATTAGAATTTTCCTGACAAACCCACAATGAGCAGAATTGCCTCACATGGCACAAATTTCAAAAAAAACCAAAGGCTTTTATCACACAATCCTTATCTTCACATCAAGCAGAAAGATCATTTTCTCAAACTGCAGCTCCAAGTCAAGCATCACAAGCCTCTCAAATAATGAAAAATCTAGGGATGACTTTCAATGAAATTTTGGGTGCTAACGATGTTGCCCTAATAGAAAAGACAGGAAAGATAATGGGGTGGAAATATGATTTTTCATGGAATGCTTACTTAGTCAAACGTGATACTAGTGCTGTTAAGTATTTCCAAAGCTGTGGAGACATCTTCATCTTCAATCTAAAAGATATCTCCAAAGATAATCTGGCCGGTATGAAAAGTGTGTATATGTATATATGTTGTTTTAAAGGAACTTCAAAGGTATTCAAGATCTCATTCTTAATATTTATTGGAAACATCATCTCAGGGGGAGAATGTTAGGTCTCTACTTTTAAGATTATGACTTTCCAACAATTCATCAAGTACTCAGCAAGCCTCATCTTCATTAAGTCCATTTAATGATGGCAAAGCTCTAACTCTTCTCTTTATTTGTCTTATTTGTTTCAACAGATTTATTCTTGATGAATGATAAACTGAGTCAAATCCATATTAAATGTGGACGTATTGACAAGCTCAATACGGATGACACATTATGGTCTCATTTTCTACCAATCCACGTTTATATGTTATTTGATTAACATATATGTTTTTCTTTTTGAGTTGTGGTCATTTATGCAGGATTTAAAAGGAGAATCGGATGCTAACAACATAATCAGCACTTATGCAGTTAAGATAAAAGCAAACAAGTAAAAAAGGAATGCTGATGCATAAAGTGAAGTGATGAAATGATAAAGTCTCACGATGCAAAATCAAGAGTAATACTGATGAACAAATCAGTATTACTGACGAACAAGTATGCATTGTTGATTCAAGTTAAAGTGTATTGCTGATATAGTAATCTCCATTGCTGACGCTCAACACAGGATCACTGATAAGTTTCACAACCAATAGTATTGAGTATTACTGATAAAGTATTGAGGAGTGTTGACAAGTAAAATTTATCAGCACTGACAAGTTAAATAGAATTACTGACAAACAAACAAGAGTGCAAGTCAAGAGAAGTACCGATGCAAAATCAAGAGTAATACCGATGAAGACTTGAATGCTGATAACCTTCTCAAAGACAAACACTGGCAGTCTAGTGTTAACTTAACACTTGAATGTAAGTATTATGTATTGCTGACAAGCAACTCTTCATTGTTGACACTGTGTCTGTACTACTGATGATTCTACCTTTGTTGTTATCAAAGTCAATCACATTACTGATATGTATTTCACGAGTACTGACATTCAAAATCCAAGATTGATGAGTTACTGACGTAGAGATTTTCCATGTAATACCAAAATTAAATGGTATTACTGATGACCAAAGATTGCAGTACTGACGCTGTAAAAGTTTGTTGCTGATGAAGAAATGATCTACTGCTGATGACTAAAGACTTAGCTAGATTCCTTCATGTAAATATATGTTCTGACACCAGTTATGACGTGTATAACTGATGTGACGTTAAGCCTGTTTTCCTGTTAATGCTTTAAAGTTAGAGCAGTTAGGTTAGTTTGATTTTGCCTATAAATAAGCATGTTATGGAATTAGTACGCTTTATGAATACGCTTTGGACACACACTTTTACACACACATTGTAATTCTGTGATTATTAAGATCAATCTAATTAATTGGTTTGGATATTCATATCATTTGTTCATTTACTGTTTCATTGATTATGTCTTGAATATTGATTACACTGTGATTGTTTTGTGTTTTGAGTTAGATTCATATTTACCTTGAATCGATTACCTGTTTCCGCCTAGTAATTGATTGAAATCATGACTTATTGATCAGATCATCTTCGATCCTGACACTCTCTCTAATATGTATATTAAGGTATTAGATTAGATAGATATAGGAGGATGTTCCATTAAGAACCAACTTTTGTTAAGAACTAACATAATCATTTATAACCACATGCTTTAATACATTATACGGTTAATGAACCACTGACCCCACTCATCTTCTCTCTCATAATAGATTATTAATGTACTATGAACAAGTGTTTTATACAGTGCTTACGGTTATTAACATAATAATGGTTCTTAATAGAATGTATCCATATATATTATATTTGCATAGGATTTGTGACACAATGAAGTATCATAGACTCCACATAATTCTCATTAATCGTAATACGTTTACAAGACGGAAAAGTAAAATCGGAAATTCCTGAATTGTACATACTATAGCCTTAATTTCGCACGAATTTTGGTCGGGTTTGTATAAAGTAGTTGGAATCAGCCTTGAAAGCCTGATTTTGGCCGGAGTCTCACCTCGGGTGCCCCCATGCGCATCTGATGAGCTACTTCTCAGCGCCTAGGAGTGCGCCACATGCTCCTTTGAAAAACTAATCCTTTAAGACTCAGTTTTTCTACATCTATACATCCTCCAACAATTTGTTAACCATAATGCTAAATCTCCATTAACTAATCCTAGAGCATGTCCTTATAGAGTTGCAATTATAGAAGTTATTGCCTAAGCCGCTCATCCAAAGTCAGGTAAGGTCTGCCTCTACTCCCCTCCCCCTCACAATAAGCATTCTCACTGCTCTAACTAGCATCATCGCTTGCCTCCTCTTCATACGTCCACACCATATTAATCTTACCTCACTTATATTATTTGTTAAACAACCCATCTCTTAATATATCTCAAAATACCACATTTCATATTTTCTTAAACCTTGTATGTTCATACATGCATATCAACTTCCTAATCTTTATTACCATCATCTTACACATATGTGTCTTCTTGATAAGCCAATTAACTATTCCATATAACATAGTCAGTCAAGCTATAACAATATAAATATCCCCTTCAACCTAGTGCGAAGTTTTTGCGCATAGTACCTTTGAGGTTTGTTGCCCTCTACTCACACCAACTTTTTGCACTCGATGTGTGATGTCACTATTCATGTCCTCCATCTCTCTTTTTAAATGATCCTATATAGTTAACTTTACACTTGGTCTTCAATGGTGATCTAAGTGTTATCATTATTTCTTGAACCATTGAAGTCATAGTAAAGGTACTTATTCTTAGAGTGACTAATCCTCAAGCCAATACTCCTTTAACTTCATATTAAGGCTTTGTTTACTCTATAACGAACACAATGTTAGCCGCAAAAATCATGCACCACGTGACTGTCTTTTGAATCCACTTTGACAACTCATCCTCGACCACTACAAAAAGAAACGAACTCCACTACAAAAAGAAACCTACCACAATAGATAATAGGTTAGTATTCTTCACATGTACACATACCCTAGTTTTAGTCTTATCATACATATCTCTAGTTATATCTATATATTTTTCAAGGACCCTATAACCTCCAATCCTCCAAAGTGTCCCAAATAAGTACATGTGACACAATGACATTCACCTATTCAAGATCAATGCACGTCATATGGAGATCCCGCTTCTTCTTCATAGTGTTCCATCAGTTTTTTTTTTCTCTCTCTCTCTCTCTTAGTAGTAGTTGTCCACCCAAACATGAAACCTTGAAATTTGTTCTTTTCATTCTAATCTCAAAACGTTATAACCATGCAACCTCAAAGTTTAAACTTATTCATAGAATTAGTAAAATAGGCAAATTATTGTATTTGATTAAAACCTCAGGTATGATCCTAAAAAAAAGAGAATAAGTTAGCTGGTAAAAGTTTAGTTCGGTTCGACACCTAACACTTATTTTCACTTTCTTTATAAGTAAGTAAGAAATTTATATTTTAAAATGTTTTTTATTGAACTATCACCTAAAATTCAAAATAAAATAACTTATCAAAATAATATTAATATGAAAATACATTGTTATTTTATAGGGAAACTTGAAAGTGCAACCATTCTCACTCGTCTCTTGAAACTCACCCTCCTATATTCTCTAATCCCTACCCCTCTATTTCTGCAATCTTTAAATCAAATCTTCAACCTTTCTTTCCAAATTCCCAAGTTCTATTTTTACTCTCTCTCCTCTTTTATCTCTCACACACAGTCACACACACACTAAGCTATTACAAACAAGAAACAGGAAGAAAAAGTTCTTCAACCACAAATGGCTCAAGATCAACAAATCAGACACAGAAAACCCAGAAATCACACAGATCCTATCCAATCCACCCGCTCAAAATCCACAATTTCATCTATATTATCCACATTTACCCCCGCTGCCGACGACCTACCCACCTCTGACACCAATTCCAAGAAAAAATACTTCACATCCACAAGATTTAGGGGCCTGGGATGTACGGCTCCGGCGCAGGTGTCGGTGCCGGCGATGATCAGAACGTCGGCGAATTGGGAGGGGAAGAAAGTGAGGAAAAAGAAGATGAAAAAGAACAAGAATTGTGTTTCTTTAAATTATGAAGCTAGTGGTGATGGTGTTGGGTTGGTGGTTTCTTCCAGTGATAATACTCCGGCGCCGGTTCTGATTCCGGCGACGGCGAGTTCGTCGTCGTGTTTGGTTGGGCCTGATGTTTGGTGTGGGCCTGGAATTGGGTTGTCTACAGATGCTGCTTCTGTTGATTGTGTGGTGTCAAGAAGGCCTGTTTCTGGTAGAGGGAAAGATGATATTGAAAAGATCAATATAAGGGAGGTATGTGTGTTTTTTCTTCATTTTTTTACTGAAATTTTCTTGAATTTGATGATATTTTGTTGTTTATTTGATGTTAAGATACGGAATTCTCATCAAGATTGCAATTTGGCAAGTGGGTGGTGTTTGGATGTAGGTTACTTTTGTGTGCATCTTTTAAAATTGATAACTACTCTTATTATTTTATGATTATTTAATTCTAGCAATAATTGGATTTGGAGAAGTGGGTAAGGTCAGGAGTTATCTCATAAGAAATTTAAATTATGATTTGATTTTGCAATTGTTTGGATAACCCTTAAAAAGGGTTCGTGTCGAATTGCACCGTTTTGGATGTTTTGAAACCGTGCATGCAGGAGCTTCATGTACTGATTTTGGTTTTGGGTTTAATTTGATCGTTTTGATAACTATAAAAGTATTTGGGCATATGCTATTTAATTTGAATATCTAATTCCAATTTTGATCACATGGTACATCCAAACACAAAATTCTTTTTTCTTGTAAATCATCTTCAGAGCAATACTGGTTAAATTTTCAGGACATCATAGTATACTCATAATCATTGTACTTGGTATATCCCACTTAAAAGTAGGGTTTTAGGAGGGTAAGATGAAGAAAAGCCTTACCTCTACCCCGAAGGAATAGAGAGGTTGCTCCGAGTGAGACCCTGGCTCATGATGCCTGATTAACCGTCAATCCAACGCTTTTAACGTTATATTCACAAAAATAAGTAAAATAACGTTAAAACTAGTGCAATTTTACTTTTGACCCTCGAGGGTTTACACATATATATATTATATGGGCGCTCCGCAAACGGGGCGGGCTTTAGCATAGTATACTCATAACAATCAAAGTCGATGATCTTCTTTGTATTCCATTATTGTAACTTGGTTTTTCTAGTTTAACAATTTATTTGATTTGTTTTTTTCAATTTTATTTTTAACAATAAGCTTGTTATTTATTTGAAATTATTATTGGCAGAGAGGCTCATATGGTGGAAGGAGAATGGTGCATCCTGAAGACCTTCCATTTTTCGATACCGATTCTGGAATTCCACATCATCGATCAGATGTGTTTGGATCTCGACATCACCGTCATTTTAGACATCGTTCTCCCGAAGGCCTTGCTGAGGTATGCACACAAACTACTTTTTAGTTTTTCGTTGTTCGGTTAAAACAATTGAAGCATTTACTTCACTCACAATAATAATTCGGTACCAAATGATCCACTTCTTCACTTCGGCATATTTATTACTTTTGTTCCTGTTTATTCAATTGTGTTATTTGAACCCACTCCTAATAATTTATATATGTAAAATGTTTTAATATATTTATTTATGTATATGAAAGTGTTATTAAAAAAATGTGGAAGACAAATGGTTTGCAAGGTTACTTATTTGTTATCGTAGATAGTTTATTCATTAAAGTTTTTCTTTCGAGCAGATTGTTATGCTTCAAGGTAATTTACTCATGGGGGGAAGATTAGATCATGATCGATACAGAGACTGGAGGCTTGACGTTGATAGTATGTCTTATGAGGTTTGTTTATTATCATATCACGGAGATGGTTATAATACAAAGTTACTTTTTCGTGGGAAGGCTAGGAAACAATCTGGAGCGTCGATCTGTGATTTTCATTGGTTAAGATCAACGCGGTGGCAAATGCGTAAATAACAGTTAAAAAAAAGTATTTGTTTTGTACAAAAAGGGTAAAAAGGGAAGATTACCATTTTTTTAAATAAAGAAACTTACGCCCGTTTTTTATAAATTAAATAACTTTTAAACGTTTTATTATTTTTTTTAAAAATTTACACCATATAATAGAAAAGTTTATTACCTTAATTTGAGTATAGTATCGATATAGTTTTTGTTTGATTTTTTTGACGTGATACGTATTTTTTTGACTTGGTGCGTATTTTTTACCCATATGACATCAATCTGTATTTTTATAACTACAGTCCGTATTTTTACACCTTTAGTCCGTATTTTTTAGTACTATAGTGCGTTTTTTTTCCAGTTTGGTCCGTGAATATTTTTTACACCTACGCTTCTCACGATTATTCCTATTTGTACGTTAACCATCCCCGTCATATCACATCAACTAAGTTTTTAACTTTTTTATTTTCATTTTTCTAAAGATGTACTTGATTTGAAATAGGAACTGTTGGAGCTTGGTGACAAAATTGGTTATGTGAGTACTGGTTTACGAGAAGATGAGATACGTCGTTGTGTCAGGAAAACCAAGCCACCATTGAAAAAGTCCTCATCTCGAAGCACAACCGAAATCCAATGGAAATGTGCCATTTGTCAGGTTTCCTTTTTTATTAAACACACACGTACATTATGATGTGTATCAAGCCATTTGACTATTAGTTTGGTTGGGTTGGGTTGGCATAAAACACTTTTTTGTCTGTTCATATTAGTTTCTCTAGCTACGTAATGTGTGTTTATATGATCTTAATGACTATGTTATTACCTTGATTTTAAAATAGGTGTGGTGTTCCAATGCTTTTTTAATAATATTTTTTTTTTAACTTTGAACACTAAAATCATAAACATTTCCATCATCTCTAGTCATATTTGTTCAATTGATGGTCAGAATATGTTCAATAAGATTTGTGAACTCATATTCAATGCAATCTATAACTGTTCAAATACCAGTGAACCACATGATGAGACAAATCACACCGCACATACATCAAAGCATTATACGCTTATGATGTGGAATTACATCGTATCAGTTTCTGTGATGCGATCTCATCACCGCACATCTGCCCTTCCATTGCGCGCATTTTAAATTCCAAGGTTATTACAAAAATAACCCAAATTTATTTAGGCAAAACAATTCGGGTATTTAACTTAAAAACACTTGGGCAACTTTGAACCCATGGGTTGACCCTTTTTTTCAGCAACAAAGTTGGATTTATTTGTTGTTTATGGTTTTTAATTGAATGTTTGGTAATTATGACAGGAGGAACATGAAGGAGAGGATGAGATTGGTAAGCTGGAGTGTGGGCATTTGTATCACATGTATTGTATAAAGCAATGGTTGGGTCACAAGAAATCATGCCCCGTTTGCAAAACATCAGTCGACTCTCAACACTAGACTCAATCTACCTGTGCATAAAACGTTAAAAAAAAAAAAAACAAATGATTTCGTTCTTTGGTTTTACATTTTATCTTCCATTGTGTTTGCTTAACTTGATTTTACTGGAAATATGTTGACAAGTGATTTAATGCTCCTTATCATTTTCTCATATTTGTAGTTTAGACTTGGTGTATTAAATGGCGTGTCGAATGTGTCAATAAATATTGAAATATATGCAAAAGTATTTCTATCTTAGAGCATTCACACTATAATTTAGGGTGTGATTTAAGGTTCACACGAAATTTGCTTGGCATTACTTGTCCAAGTCTTGCTAGATAAAGTTTAGGATTTATTAGTATATAGTTTGAAGTATATTTAGATTGTATTTGTATTAGTGAAATAAGTCGAGGGACTAAATATGTACAAAAGGATACAACTTATTTTATTGATTAGTGTACACACCGATCGTAAAAGAACACGACGGTCAAAAGGTGATTGGAACCATACGATCACTTGAAGGCAACGATTGATAAAGCGATGCAATCTTTCCGAACAATTGCAACTAGCAATATAAATGGGTTGGTTAGATTTATTATGTGTGCGTTTTTAGATCCAAAAGATGTAAACGATTAATGTTGAATGAAATCATATTCTTGTTAAATCTTGTGTTAATTTGATCCTGTGATCACGAATTTTTATTCTAACAAAAACCTTTTTCTCATTCGTGAAACAAAAAATCACAACTTAGTGAACTTAAAATATTTCATTTTCTTCATACGTTAATATATTTAAATTGAATTACACCATATTGAAAAGAAGAAAAAATGGCGTCATAAAATTTTAATACTACACATACGTATTATGATGATAACTTACAGATTTTACTTCTTTAAATTTATATTTGCGTTTCCAAGAAAGAATTTTTAGATTTTTTCTTTATTTTTTTATCTAGTTATAAATACTGTATATATGCAATATGACTTACTGTTAGGTCAAAACCAATTGGTCATTAAACATAGTATCTTATTAGTTCTACCTACTATCCCAAACTAGGTGGTTGTTTGGTACCCTCGTATCATTAAGATGATACACTCTTAATAGTTCATAGTCTCTTTAATAGTTGATAGTCTCTTAACGGTTCAGATGTAACATTAAGTTTGAATGGATAAGAGGTAACCAAATTGTTTTATCTACTATCCCATAATAAACCGGTTAATGATACCTTCTCAACTTCTCGTTATATGCGTCAGGCTAAGTTTATTGAAAGGAGAGGTCATTCGCTTTGATTGGTAGAATCTGTCAATTGTAACAAATACAGGTTGATGTGCGACAAGTCAACATTCTAGAGCCTCTAGATCTTTACTTTCGGTCTAAACATTGGTGTTTGTTATTGAGTTTGAAAATAATATATTAATTTATTGGCTTTTTAAAAAGCTAATAAGTCAAAAATAGTGTTTGTTAAATCTATAAGCATACTTTTGAAAATAACTTTTTTGTAAAGAAGTAATAAACTATTTATTAAAAGATACAAATCTTGGCTTTCCAAAATTACTTATAACTTATTAGCATAAAATTACCAATCCACCTCCACTCTTTACCCAATCTATCACCTACCCCCACCACCGTTACCCACCACCGTCATCGTCACCCACCACCGTCAACGTCACCCAGCGTCATCGCCGCCACCCACCACCTGCCACCGTCCCCACCACCACCCACCGCATTTCCGCCACCTACAACCACTGCCACCCACCCAACTTCACTTACAACCTAAAAATAGTTCTAAATAATAAAGCTTATTTTAGTCATTACATGAATAAAATAAGCCAAATACATTTTAAAAAATATTATCCTGACTTATTAAATTTTTACACCATAGAAATTTAATGCAAACATTTTCTTTAGATAGCTTATTTATGAAAAGTAATAAGTTAATACGGAGCGGTTATTGTACATATAGGTTTTATCCTACATAACGTAGGATATAATCTGGTCCGTCCGATCATTTAAATGGAGGACCCAGATTAACGCGGTGGCAAAACCGTAATTATCGACCTTCCAAAAAAATAATACGGCGTCCAGAATTGATAA
>WOUH02000015.1:7300364-7311304 GCA_009936405.2 Stevia rebaudiana
ACGACCTAATCGAAGGTGGATCTGTGATGGTGGT
Source organism: Stevia rebaudiana (assembly GCA_009936405.2). Taxonomy (NCBI): domain Eukaryota; kingdom Viridiplantae; phylum Streptophyta; class Magnoliopsida; order Asterales; family Asteraceae; genus Stevia; species Stevia rebaudiana. Next base: position 7,300,399 of record WOUH02000015.1, read on the forward strand.
GGCCTGGTGGGTGGAGAACGGTGGGGGGTGGGGTGGTGGGTGGAGAACAGTGGGCGGTGGTGAGTGGAGAATGGTGGTATATGACGATGATGGATGGTGATGCTGATGATGATGATGGTGGTTTGGAAATTAAATTACAAAGCACAAAATAACCCTTTGTTTTTAATTATATACATAAGTGGTCCTTTTAGTCATTTGAATATATTACACACTAAGTCCCTGTGTATAAAAAGACTAAAATACCCCTCATTTAACGGAAAAATTTAACGGTGTTAGTGTTTTGGAGCTAATACGGACAGACTGGATACCACAGGGAGCAAAAAAAATACTTTTTAAACCTTTGGAACAAAATGGTTATTTTGAGCAAACCACAAGGAACAAAAAGGAACTTAACTCAAAATTTAATGGGGTTAGTAGATTGGAGCTGATAGGAACAAAATGCATAGGTCAAGGAGTAAAATGACAATTTTTAAACTAATGGATGAAAATAGTTACCATTAACAAACCTCAGGGAGTCAAAGAGGAGTTTACTCTTTTTATTGGCATTTTATAGGTACGATTTTTTCAATACGCTACTAGATATGCAAAATCAAGAGCTTAGAAAGCATGTTGAAGATGTAATAATTAATATCTATCGGCGGACAACGGACTGAAGTGAAAATGTATTGGTCAAATGAACGCAATGATATTTAACTTTCATAACATATCCGATGGTTTTCTTATGGCCATCGTATACCAAAAGCATTATTTTGTTTAAAAATAATATGAACAATTTATACTATTTATTTACTTAATTAATTGTTGAGATTTAAGTGTGGATAAATAAGAGGGAAATAGCATTAATGGAAAACCCTTGTACGTTTTTCCTTATCTAAAGTTTTTCCTTGTTTAAAAATCACCATTTATTGAATCACTAAATATTTATATTTTCAATTAGGGAATGAAATCCATTGTAAAAATTAGAAATCAATAAGAAAAATAAGCGGACCTGACTCATTGAATTACGACAATATTCGCTATTCTGATATTCAAATTATACAGAGATGAAATTGGAACAAGTTCATAAACAGTCAAGTTAAAACTCGAAGTTGTAGATTATCACTTTACTACAAGAGATCTGTCGATTTTTTTTAACTATACCACATATTTCGATAACATTCATACCTTTGCATATAACATTATTTTTATTTTAAAAAGTTAAACCATAAAAACAAACATTTTTTTCTCAATAATTTAAATACCATAATAATATTGTTTTTTGAAATTTAGTAGAAAAAAATACACCATCCTAAAATAGTTTTGCATATGGATTGTGAATACTAGCATCCTAAAAATACAAATATAGAAAGGTATGAGTTCAAGGTAAATGGGTTTGTTGCGGGTCAAGCTGCACTTAAGACGGAATCAAGAAAAGTTGCTAAACATGAGAAAGCTTGCTCGGAGAATCAACACGTGTTTATCCCTTTTGCCTTTAATACATTTGGTTTCCTAGCCCGGAGGCTGTGAAATTTCTTGATAGGGTTCAACGAGTCGTGCATAGTAATGTTTCGGCCCCTAAGACCCAACGTTCTTTTTAAGGTCGGTTTTGCAAATTTTTTTTTTTTTTGAACAACAACAATGGAATTCCATTAAAAATACCAGAAGCTAGCAGGTAGCTAGCAAGATACAGAACATAAAAAAGAAACACCAACACGAAACAGACATAGGCCAAACCTATCTATATAACAATCTTGAGTGGAGATATATACCTTCGGTCCCAACACACCGTTTTAGCACCCCTATAACGAATCCAAGAGAACGATTGAACTTTCACCTCCTCCATGAAATTCTCAATGGAGGTCTTAGATTTAGAGAACACCCAATTATTTCTTGTCAGCCATAGGTGCCAAATTGTGGTGTACATAATTAATGCTTTAATCCTTTGACTTGATTGGCCTTGAGAGTTATGCAAAAGGTCATCAAATTGGTTTGTGGAATTTAATCCAGAAACGTCCCACTCCATCCACCAAGAAAGTCTTCTCCATATCTCTTTCGCATATGGGCATTTGAAGAATAGATGATTTTCGTCTTCTAGTTCGAGGAGACAAAGTGAGCATGTGGTCTGATGAGGGGTTACCCCATATTTTGCTAGAGAGCAAGCAACATGAACTCTATGTTGAAGTAGCCTCCATATGAAACATGAAACTTTGATTGGAATCCATTTGCACCATAGTACCTTAGGACCATGAGTGTTATCAAATCCTTTCTCAATCCATTGACGACATGAGGCGGTTGTGAATTCCTTGGATTCACAAGGACCCCAAACCCACTTATCTCGGGAGACACCAAAGTTGAAAAGAGTGTTGCGGCGTAGCTTGTTGCCTGCATACCTGTCACGCTATTGTAATCGGGAAAGTGGCTTCTAAATAAATCTTGTTTATGATAAAAAAAAAAATCTGGAAGCAAATAAAAATTAGTTTTACTATAATATAATTACTAGCTTAAAAGAAAAACATAAAGAACATATTTATCCACTATCCTTGTTGTTCCTAAGACCGAGTGTGGTGGTGCGAGGTTCAACGTAGTCGCAGTCTCGCAGAAAGATTGGATGGAGAAGAACCTGTAAACCCTGAAATATCCCCTTCTTCTCGACCTATATCGATAATGGCGAGAACAACGGTGCTAACGGCTTTCTCTCTCGTATCTCCATTCTCAATTTCTAGGGTTTCTTCACATTTTTCATCGCTCCATCTCTCTTCCTCCATCCGTCGTTTAATTATTCGTTCGAACAACACTTTCAATTCCTCTTTTCGTTCAATAACCGAGGCTAGGTTCTCCTGTTCTTCCTCAAATAACAATGGCGTTTACAGTTCCCAAATCGAAGACGAAGACGATGACGAAGACGACGTCGTTTTGGATAACGTTGATGTCTCTTCTCCTTCTAATTTGCCTGATCGATGGGATGTATTAGGGCTTGGCCAGGCCATGGTATGGTTTACTTTCATCAATTCTTTCTGCAATTTGACACGAGGCATCATCTCGTATGTAGTTTATCTGTAGATGACCTTGTTAAATTGCTCGCAATTTGTTTATTAGTGCTCTTGTATGTTGTTTGCTAATTGCTATAATGTTCCATTACACTCTGAATTTGCTAATACTATGTATCTTTGTTTGCTAGTTTGTTTATCTTGCAATTTGTTTCCTACATTAAGCTATGTATTTATTGTAAATTTTATGATTTTGTTTCTCTAATAGGTAGATTTTTCGGGCATAGTTAATGATGAGTTTTTAACAAGATTGAGTTTAGAAAAGGGTACAAGAAAGGTTGTAAATCATGAGGAGAGAGGTAGAGTTTTGCAAGCAATGGATGGTTGCAGTTACAAAGCAGCTGCTGGCGGATCTTTATCTAATACTCTAGTGGCATTGGCTAGACTTGGTGGTCATCCGATGGGCGGTCCCGCCTTGAATGTAGCTATGGCTGGTAGCATCGGTGGTGACCCATTGGGTGGATTCTACAGGTACACTCTTGTATTTCACAACTTATTTTATTTAATAAGGTTGAATAACCAAATAACCATACATGATAGTTTTGAACCATTTGTTTGTGAATGAGTTGGTGTTGGTATATATAGAATTCTTAGAATAATAGGAAAAAGGTCAGGTTGCGAGTCTCCCAAAATCTATTTTTGATGCATACAATCGCCTTAATGGTTTACATCAAGAGATATAGATCTCTATTGTAGTGATACCCTCTTTGTAATCATGATTAAAGCATAAATTAATGATTTTTAAGTATTTTTCATAAATCATAATGAACAAAAGTGTCTGCATACTTATCAATAGTGAAAAGCGGGTAATAGTGACAACCTGCCTATATGCTACGTTGCAATAGCGATGAAATAGCGGTCGCTATTTGTTGTTTCGTGATAAAGAAGTATAAAGTTTTTAAATTGTTTTACTCTAAGAATTGTTGTAATTATAACCTGAAATACGCTTATTTGTAAAACATTCTGAAAATATTGGTGTTTTAGCATAAAATGAACAGAATACGACGATTTATACTGACCAAATATAAAAAGAATAAAAAAAATACCGAATGTATGTACGCTATCTGGTCGCTATATTACGCTTTTGGTCGCTAAATGCAAATAGCAATGGTTTATCGCTTCGCGACGTAGCATGCTATAGCGATCGCTACGCTCGTTATTAATAACACTGAGTGTCTGCACTCAGATCTTACAAAATTTACATAATGCATTACTATAAATATCTAGTTTGTAAGAAATGAAAGTTTTGTTAATGTGTTGTCTGATATAGAACTAAACTCAAACGAGCCAATGTGAGTTTTCTATCTGCACCGGTCAAGGACGGGACAACAGGAACGGTTATAGTTTTAACAACCTCAGATGCTCAGCGTACGATGCTTGCATATCAGGTATTTTCATATCCACACCAATCAATATAACCGCGTGTGTTATGCTCTTAATTTTCAGCATGCGGTTACCAGAAACATATTATTATACTGAAATAATCCATATCTCTCAAATTTAAATTTTAGTTCCATCAGCTCCACATGACTAAATAAAATATTTCCTAGAATTATGTTTCAAAGTTAGGTATTGGAAAATTAGCAGGCCAGTCGGGTTGGGTAATGGGTCAAAATTGATTATTTTAGTACGAGTCGGGTTGAGTTGATTCGAAACGCATCTTCTGTAATCAGTGTCATGTATAAATATATAATTGCATTACATCATTAGTAAATGGTTTTCGTGAAAGTTAGTTTATGGTTTTTTTTTTTTTTTGCATTAGTTCTACATTTTTTAGTTGTTTGACCCGTTTGGCATGCATCCTTCTAAGGTAATTTTTAATCTGTAATCGTTTTACTAATAAGGGATTTAAATATAACCCAAATCGGCCAATGTTGCAATCAAAAAGGTCGAAATTGGTGCCTTAAGTGAACTGTGCACCTTACAATTAACTGGCCATTAAAAAAATACAAATCTACATGCATTTTTATATCTATTTCTATTTATAGTTGCAGTATGATCAAAATATCTTTTTCCTTTATTTTATAAATATGTACTTCACTCATCTTTTGGTGAAAATCTGAGTACATGATTAATCATTCAAGAATAATCACATTTTAATATATATTAAATTAAATACTTGTATGAGACAGGGCACATCATCATACATCAAGTATGACTCAAGTATGGAGAGCATAATATCCAAAACAAATATTCTTGTTATTGAAGGATATTTGTTTGAGTTTCCTGACACGATCAAGACGATTAAAAAAATTTGTCAAGTTGCTCGTGATAGAGGTGCTTTGGTTGCTGTGACAGCATCAGATGTGACGTGCATAGAAAGACATTATGATGATTTTTGGTAAGTTTATCCTTAGCTGTTTTAATTCTTTAATGTAGATGTTGCAAAATGTTGCGGGTCAAAATGGGTCAGGTTGGGTATGTCGTCTTTAAATAAACATGTAATGTGTCAAATAATATTGTAAAATATTCTGTTAGAATAATATTTTTTTTTATAAAATAAAGTGGTTTGGGAGATTTAAGCATTTGGACAAATTTTGCGGCTTTACTATGTTGATATGCTACTTTTTCTTTAAATTTTGAATAGGTTTGTGTTTCTGTCAGTATTTTCCATGAAAACGAATAGATTAAATGGATCAACGTAAAAAAAATTAAAATTCTATTCCTTTAGAATTGATGTTTCAAAGTAGAGTGTTTTTATATGTAGTGATTATTACTAGTTAGAATCATAATAGTTTGTAATGGTTACAGTTATAGAACATTTTCAAAAGTATGGTAGTTTTTCAAACAGTTTTTAGAAGTGATGTAACTTTTTTTTATATGTTAGGATTCTCTCTTCTGCATATTCAAATTTGAAATTCTACTTTTTGTTATTTTATTAATTAATACTGAGATGTAGTTAACTTTTTCTGTGATAAATAGTGATAGTAATATACTAATATATTCAAATACCAAATGAGTTTACTAACGTCATCATTGCATCTTTGTCAAGGGAAATCATGGAGAACTACGCGGACATCGTGTTTGCAAACAGTGACGAGGCACGAGCTTTTTGTCATTTCTCATCAAACGAGACCCCGATATCTTCTACGCGATATTTGAGTCATTTTGTACCTCTAGTTTCCGTAACAGACGGGCCACGAGGGTCATACATTGGTGTAAAAGGCGAGGCTTTGTACATCCCTCCATCACCATGCATGCCAGTCGACACTTGTGGGGCCGGAGACGCGTATGCTTCAGGAATATTATACGGGTTGTTAAGGGGTGCTTCAGATTTGAAGGGTATGGGCTCGTTGGCAGCCAGGGTTGCAGCCACGGTGGTTGGTCAGCAGGGTACACGGCTAAGGGTTCAAGATGCTACTAGGTTGGTCGAGTCGTTTGGTTTTAATGTTGAGAGTCCATCACTTCAAGCAGATGTTGGTTCGGACCAGATTTCTAGTTTGTAGCGTCGGTAGGTTTGTTTGTATCTAGCTGTTTGTTCATCCTTTTTAATTTTTTATTTAATTGAGATTCTGTATTGAATTAGTTTGCGAAGAACTCATCTGTTGCTTAAGGATGCTGACTGTATATATTTATAATATAAAATAAGAAAAAGAGAAGAAAATGAAGTGTCACACGCATATCTCTAGTATGTTTTTTAGCATTTAGAAACGTGTGGTTAACTTGTGTGTGTGATTTTCGTTTGAGCTCAAACAGTAATTTCGCACAAACCGAACATTATTTTGGTACATGTACTACATAAACTTTAAAATATCTTAAAATAAAAAATGGATAGATTGATATAAGAATAAGGATTTTGAAATTTGAATGCACCGCACAACATGTACAACACGTGAACTCTATATGCCTTTCACCCCCTCAAGCCTCATCAGCTTCTGTCGTCCTCTCTCATCAACGCTTGACACTGTTACTACTTCCTCCTTCGACGATGATAGCTCTGCCGCCACTTCCTTCTTCAACGATGATAGCTTTGCCCCTGTCGGTGACCAGCATGAGAAATCACTTCATCTACTTTAGATCTCAATAGACTTCCATGGCTTACAAACATACTTCCTTCACCAGCCTATAGCTCTAATTTCATGATTGCTCACAAAGCCTTGTATTTTTTCGTTGCTCTTGTTGGTCGCATGATTGTGCGTCTCTGCTTGTTTGGGTGCTGTTGTCTGATGTCACGTAAGCTGTTCATTGTTTGTGTGATTCTTGCATCCATTTCCCTAACCCCCTAATTTAGTGGCTTGAGGTGAGTCGCTAGCTTGCATTCTGGAAACGGTAGCTTTTGCGTCCTTCCTGTCTACTGAAAAGAATGCGAATGATCGTGACAACTCTTAAAATCCTATTCAATCTGATTAGATATGTCACTAAAAGAAAGTGACTATGTTCCCTCTTTTTGTTTTAGGATTCCGAGGATGGGCCGACCCATCCTAATATCATTTATGAGGATCCGGAAGACAAAGCCTCTTTTTCAGATAAAATGTCAAAAATACCCAAACCCGATTAACCCGACCGACCTGAACCAAAACTGAATAAGCTTAATAGGGTCGGGTTAATCAGGTCAAAATATGTTACTTGGGTTATTCGGGTCAACCAGACTAACCCTAATTTTTATTAGGGCCGGGTTTGTTTTTACAAATTAACCGGGTTACAAGTTAACCTGAATAAGGAGAATTAATTTTTTATATATATAATATTTAAAAAAACCCATTCAATATTCCACCCTTAATTCTTTGTTACGGTAAATCCTAAATCATCATTAGTTAGTTGGTGTTTGTTTTTTCAGAAAAGGTCTGCGTAAACTCTTCTGTCTGCGCTGAACATACCACGTGCAAACATTTTCATCAAGGTTAACCGGAACTAACCTGGCAAGACCTACCTGACTAACCCGTGACCTGAATAACCCGAACCCGACTATAGGTCCTTGAATCCGTGTGAATCTCACTAAGATCAATACAACGATCACGTGCGGAATAGGTAACCAAGTAAACGCGTATCGAATCAATCGCATAACAAAGAAGTATAAGATGAATAAGATGAAGAACACACAAGAATAAACTCCATAATACTGAATTTCATTTACTGATGTAATGTGAGAGTTACAACTGATCAGAATGAAAAACGTTACTTACAATGATAAAGCGAAAGCTATTTATACTAAACAAGTTCGAAATATTCGAACTTGTTTAAGTTCGAAATTAATATAATAAGTTCGAACTATTTCGAACTAGAATTCCTGAACTTTTGTTAAGTTCGAAATAAGTTCGAACTTGTTAAGTTCAAACTGTTTTGAACTTAATAACTTCGAATCTATTTCGAACTTTATCAAAGTTGTCAGTTTCGAACATATTTCGAAACTGTTTACTTTGATATTGTTTCTAACTAAATCCTAACTATATAATTTAATAATTTAAACTTCAAATATATCAAACATTCAAGTACATAAATCATATTCTAGAAACAAAACCTACAATCTTCAGTAATCCCCGAACAGTTGATACTTCAATGTTCCAACAAACTACCCCTTAGCAATTGCTCGGTGATTGTCTTTTCATTCTTTCTATCTTGAAGGTAAGTGACTTCCAACGTGTATCCCCTATTGAATGCATACGCTCACCACCTTTTGAAACTGTTTTTCTTCTATCAGATGGTCTTTATGAAACTGAATTGTTTTGTCGTGAAGAATTTTTAAATCTGATTCACACAGATTTATCAAAGTAATTGGATCTACTCTGAGGACTTCATTATTTGTATCTTCCAAAGACACAGCCTCTGAAGTTTCACCATTCAAATACCAAAGTTTCATATTTTTCAATGTATCCATTTCAAACCTTTTCAATGGAATATGCTTCACACTCTTCACAAGTTTGAATTCATACCTTATTATGGTTTTCTTGTAATCCAATTTAAATCGTTTGAAAATGGAATCTTTCTCAGCTATCGAGGTTTAATCTTTTCAAAATTTCCACATTGTACTTCTTTACGAATGATGTTCTTGATACACAAAGCAATATCGTCAACAGAATTATTTATTGATCTTTCATCTCCTAAAACTCGGAGTTTACATAATGGAAATTGATTAAAAGACGTAATGCTTCTTTTCCAATACAGAACTCTGTCCATTCTCTTGAAAATAAACACGTTTAATTCTTTATTGTAAGCCCAACTTAAGATTTTACGAACACATTCTCTCAAATTTTTGTAAGACTTTTTCACCATCGGAGCTTTTGTTCTTTCAGAATTTATTTTCCATGTATTATCACAATCATATATTATTTCTTTCATACTCTTAACTTGTATCTTATTTTCATCTAACATATTTCTCAAACTAGCTTGTGCAAACAATCTCTCTTTGTCTAGCATCGCCTTCTTTTTTTCTTTATCTTGTTTGATTATCTTATCCCAATCAACCTCTTTAAAATCTGGACCAGGTATCTATTTACCTTCCTCAAGATCTGAATTGTATTCTTCGGTTATCATATTTTCTGAATCATCAAACACTGGTTCAAAATCAAATTGAGTCTCTTTCAACTCTTCATTTGTATCGTCCACAAACTCATCATCAATCTCATCAATATCTAATCATGCTTCAATCATCTCATTTGAAGTTTCATTATGAGATTCAGACATTTCAGCTTCCACACTTTGCTGTTTTTCTTTTCCTTTGCATTTATCAGATTTTTTTTATCATTCCCCCCCTGAGTTATAGCAATCACCCCTCCACTCGGTGTTGTTTCAATTTCAGTTCCCGTTGGAGGAGGTTGTGAACCCGAAGCATCTTTATCTTTATCATTGTTGTCATCATCCTTCTGTGATTGAGTTGTTTGCGCATCTACTCTACACGTACTCTCTCATGAGTATATGAAAATAAATTCAATTCTTTTAAAACTCTAAAGATGGTTTGATCATGAATCTTCAAAGCAGAAGCCACTTTGAGCTGCAATGTTTGATTAAATTGTTGTTGTTCCACCAATTGTTTTAACATTATTTCTGTATTTTGATTAGCAACTTGTAGACGTTCATTCATTGTTGCAAGCAATGTCTGTATGCAACATTGGAATAGTACGCTTCAATGCTAAAACCTCTTCTGCTTTCTCAGCTTTTACTCTTTCCAATTCAGCAGTCAAATTCTCAATTTCTGATTGCAAAAGAGTGACTTGAGTTTGTAAACTTATGACTTGACCGGATGACAGACCAAAGTCAATATCTTCAATATTTCCAAGGTTTCCCATCTCTTGAAAATTACCAAGTCCAGCTTCTGAAATTGGTGGAAAGTTTGTAAACTCAGATTGTTGTTCTTGAATAACCGAGGGTTGAGATTATGGAACTTGAGTAACTGAAGGTTGAGATTGTGAAAAAGATGGTTGAACTTGAACAACTGGAGAGATGGTAGAAGTTGTAAAAATAGTAGGCAAATTAACAGGAGCAGACATTGAAGCTTGTGGAAACACAGTAACTGGAGGAACATAATCAGGATCTAAATCATCATCTGTTAATCTTTGTCTTTTCTCGATAGTAACAAAAAAAATCCTCCAGCACGTGTAGTGACAATCTTCACATTTTTCCGTTTCAATGGTGCAATAGTAGCAACAAAATCCTTCAATTTGTGTTGCAAAGGTTGATTGAGAACCATCTTGGCGGTTTAAAGGTTCAGGTGAAGGTATAAAGGAGGAATCAGAATGTGGTAAAAGTTCAGATACAAGTTGTTGTTGTGGTGGAATTTGTCACACCCCGGCCGGAGGCGGAATTAACGCCGGGGCGCGACGAGGCGTGTGTGTACAGACTGTTCATAAGCTCATGATCTACTATTACAATTTCATAGATTAACATCAATATTAAAATGTCATTACAAAATACAGCTTTCAAGTATATTGTTCACATAATACAAA
>WOUH02000015.1:7311404-7330647 GCA_009936405.2 Stevia rebaudiana
TCACCAGCGAAAGCTGAGCGTCTTTAGTATGTATGCTAGATTGACAGCTCAAGGTGGAAGCAGCAGGGCAGAAGCGTATGGAAGACATCGGTGTAGGCTGCTTGGGATGGCATCAAGTGTTGAAGACTATTAGTTAGTCGTTGAATGTTATGTTGTATAGTTTGGCATTTGCTTGTAATATAACCTTTTGATATTAATGAATAAGTCTTCCGCTATATTTCTCTGTTTGCCATGTGTTCTTGTGTAAATCCAAACGTGACTAGATCCTGGGGATTTAGGGTGTCACATAAAAAAAATTTACATATGATCGACGTTAACAACTTCGAATTTAAACAATTTGGAACTTATCAAATAAGTTCGAAACAAGAACATCATCAGATTTGAATTATCAGATTTTGAAGTTTGTAAAATTTTATCAAATTAAGTCACAAAAACTATATCATTAAATTCGCATTATCATCATGGTTTCAAATATGTGATCATTACCAGCCATAATGACAATCTTAAGGTTCAATTTGGTAAATGTGCAGTCAGTTATCAACAAGTTCGAAATCAGAGAACACTTTTGCAATCAAGAGAATAAGTTCGAAATGATTAGGTGAGAATGAATTAAAGTTCGAACTTATCTTTATATATGCTCAACAACTTCGAACTTTATTAAGTTCGAACATATGATTTCTTATTAAATTCAAATTTATTCCGAATTTATCACTAAAACACAAAATCTAAAAGACAAAACACAAAACAAAAACATCTAAAAGAAGTAAAAAAAATAAATAAAATACTAATTTAAACATTTTGATACTTCCTTTGAAATTTATATATAAAAGCTTCATATAAATTTACAATTTGTATTATTCAAATGATACTTTTTCCTTTCTTATAAAAGATATTAATTGTAAAAGATAATAATACATACCTAAGATAGAAATTGTAATATTAAATATAAACAACTTATCGATAATTTTCATTTGATATTTTGAATTTTACAAACCATAAATGATTGCTAGTATAATGATACAATTTAAACTATCTTCAATCACTGATTGTATTATGTTTAATTTGGCAACCTATTCTTAATGATTTCCCACACAATCAAGAATATCCATGTTTTGTGAATTTCCTGACTCAGAATAACGCAATTGTGTTTATTTTAGAGTACCTTATACTGAAATGATCATGCAAAAATTATATTGAAATGTCCATAACTCTTTCTATAAGATTGAAACTTTCGTATTCTCAGATAAAGTCCAAGTTATGAACAAAAATAAAAATATAAAATAAATAAATTAAAATGTTTATCAATCTCACTATCAGGTCGATATTTCCGTATGCGCAGAGATAGCCTAGATATATAAACGAAAATAAGATGTTCAAAACTTCACAATCAGGTCGTCGATACTGACGTATTTGCAGAGAAAGCCCAAGTTTTGAACATAAAAAGAAAATAAAGCAGAATTTCTTTTGAAAAAGGAAACACATGATCATCACAGAGTAAAATTTATATTGTTTTGACTTTTGACAATAAGAAATTATCTCAAAAGAGTAGCCACGCAATCAAGGCAAAGGCTAAGCGTTATTCCTTTCATGATGTGAACCCACTAAAATCGGTTATAATTTGTTATATATTTATTAATGTTCAATGAAAGTCCAAGTTTACTAAGCATATCGTATTATGTATTTGTCATTCCAATGATGAGTGTATTATATTGTAACGAAAAACTGTATATTCTTTATAACAGTTTGCATAATATTCACTTATTATCATTTACCAGAATTAATTTGCTTTTCTTAGACTATGAATTTCTCATGTAGTTAAGAAAAAACCAAATTTTATGTGATCCTTTTATACAAAGTATAAAAGTGTATCATAATTTCTAAATTATTTATTTATTTATTTTATTCAAAGTTAATCATTCCAAAAAGTTCAACCAAAAGTATAAAACCTAGATGAATCAAAAGTTTTTAGAAAATATTTGCTACATTATCTAATGAATCAACCTTTTGAAGTTGAATTAACTTCTTTTCAGAACAATCTATGATGAAATGATGTCTGATATCAATGTGTTTAGTTTTTTTATGTGACACTAGATATTCTGTTATAGAAGTTGTAGCAGGATTATCAACAAAAATAGGGGTTGTTAGAAACTTCAAACCATAATCCCGCATTTGTTGTTGTATCCATAGAACCTGTGAGCATCCATTTGCAGCTGCAACATACTCCGCTTCACATGTAGATATTGCCACTGTATTTTGCTTTTTGCACTGCCGTGTCACCAGTCTGTTTCCAAAGAATTGAAATCATTAAGGTTCTAAGATCAAGCGTACAATTCAATATCATCATGAAAGATCGAAGATTTGAAGAATTTCGAGTTTCTACACATTTTCTCAAAAGTTTGTGAAAGATTTCATATATAATTAATGATTTGACGACACCGGCGTGACACAATTGTTCAACATCATAAAATAACTATTAATGATTTCATATATAATTAATGAATTGATTTATATTGTGTGAAAACAAATACAAAATACAACACACTACACACCTTTAATTCATATTAATTAAGTGGCTGTTTGTTTACCTCTTAACAGTCGCTTAATGGTTCAGACCTCTTACTGGTTCAACACTTAATGGTTCAAACTGTTTGTTTCACGAGCAGATGTCTGAATGATTCAGACATTTGCCTCTGAATGATTAAACATTATACTGAGTCTGAATGGTTAAGACCTCTTATCTAAATTGGTCAGCTCTGAACGATTAAACATTATATTACATCTTAATGGTTTAGATCCTCTTACTGATTCAACACTTAATAATTCAGACCTTTTACTGGTTCATCACTTATCAATTCAAAAGTTGTCAAAGAGCCCCTGAATCCACAAGCCTTGTGTGATCATCCAAGTTCTTAACTTAAGTACCTAAAGCATGTAAGACAAGTGTCTCCACGAGTTAGTTCGTTAGTCAGATAGGTTTTAACTTTCATATACGAAAATCTCTTTCAATGAATGCATAATATATTCACAAAAGTAATATAACGTATTTCATAAATTCTTAATATATCATGAATACATGATATGATAATCATATATCCTAAATCCTAATCTTTTTATGTGATCAAACTAATTTTTTTTTAGGAATCAAATTTTTTACCTTTTTTGTTTATTATGAGAGTTAAACCCTCAAGTTACCTTGTATCATCAGGAGAAATACCCACATTCGATCAAAATAAGTGGGTAAGAAATGTAAAAAATATATTAAATCATAACGTAACAATTAACGAAAAAATAAAATAAATATTGAATCTATCCCCCGCCTCTCTCTCTCTCTGATATTTCCTCATCGTTTGAATCTCTACGTTTTCTCTCTCATCATTGTCACGAGACCTTCATCACGCGCACGCAAATCCGATTCAGTTTGATTCTCTCTCCGGAATTGGTGGATTCAAATCTAAATTTTAGGTTTAAATGGAACTGTATATAGATTCAATCTGTAATCGGCCATGAAGTACTCGGATCCAGCTGGTGGTTACTTCACTTGTGTCGGCATCTGATTATAATTCTGGATTTAATAGGATTTCTGTGAGTTCTACGTATTTCTATTGTTAACTTCATCTTTGAGATTTGATGCTGCTAGGTTTCTGCGAATTGAATTCTAGTTGAATGATCAAATTCGCTTTTCAAGGGTTTGTTAATTTGTGATTTATATGATATCAATAGTTGTAATATTTCCGATTGAAAGATCTAATTTACTTTTGCATTCTTGATTATAATGAATAAAATGCTTAATGTTGTGCCTCGTGTAGGTTTCTCTGTATTAATTGTTTAAATGCTTTATTATGGAATGTACTAGTGTAATCGTATTGTGCAATGTGGTGATTTCATTTAGATACATCAGAATCTGTTGTCATTATTAGGTCATAACCCCCTTGAAAAGATCATGGATTGATATTATTATAGATTGGAGTCGTTAGCTCTACCTAGGGCTGATGTCAATTTGGGTATAGCTAGTATATGCTGGCCGGTTGTACTTTTTGAGATATCAATTTTATTATTTAGTTTATCAAAATTGATAGTAGCTTAATCTCCCCTTGTTTCTTTTTGCAGGTCACATGGCGATGAGTATATGGGGTCAAAATGAAAAATTGTTTCGTAAATGAGCTAAAAATGTATTTTATTGAATAAGAAACAGAGTTGAGTTGGTATATGATCATTCTTACATAGATATGTCAGAGACACATGATGATTTAGGGAACTCAGAGCAGGACCCTTCTTCTAATACATGGTGGCCTTCCGAGTTCATTGATAAGTTTGAAAACATTTCAGTTGACATGAAGAAAGAAATTCCAGCTCATAGAAGATCTATGAGCAGCAGTACATGTGACAGGTTTCTATCTCAATCTCAATCAGCATCACAAACTCTTTGGAGTACTGGAGTGCTTTCTAGACCAATTCCAAATGGTTTCTACTCAGTTATTCATGTAAGTACTTAAATTTTGCTTGTTTACTAGAGTATCACGATCCCAATTCCTGCGTACTGGATTAATGCTTCTTTAATGCCATGCGCGTTGTAAAATGCATCTTTTTTTCTGTATACATCCTTTAGTTAGTGGTGGTTATCCCTGCGTAAACAGTTAATATAGGTTTACTTAAAGTTGAAGCATACATGCTCATTGTGAAGTAAGTAGTTAACTTCACATTGAATAATAGTCTAATAGACACATTAAAAAGAGGCAAAAGAGACTTACAAGCTCTGGGTGTATTGACTTCTATATAGGTTTTTTTTTTCTACAAACATTGTTTTCATTGACAATAGAGAAATGTATAACTTTTTCTATATAACCAGTAGCAGATACATCCTTTGTAATTCCAGACAGCAAATACGAATTGTATGTGAATGAGATAACATTTAACTAGATATCTATAGTTTACACTGGCTAAATTTGTCAACCTATAAAAAATCTCTTCTATATTTCATCTTAAATAAGCTTTTCTCCACAGCTCAACTTTTGAGGATTTGTTACCAAAATAGGAAGCTGAAAGCTCCAAACCATGGAAACATATCTATTCGAATCATCTAAAAAACATTTGTAATCCTCATTAAATAATCTATCACTTCTTGAGGATTTATCCCGTGATAGCGCACAGTTGCCAAATATGAACCACCATATTCTGTTTTTGGCAGTGCTCCCTTTGATTCATCATGAATACAAGAAGAAGTCACCGTAGCGGTAGCAGCAACGAAGCATAAGTCCCTATATTTTTTGTGATATACATTAACCTTTTGTTTAGGGTTTCCTTCATTCTCATACCAAGATCATATGCATCATGTTTTTTTTAAAGACTGCAGGCCAAAAAAAAAGTTTATTGTGTTTGTTTGACTTATCATAAATACTGTAAACGACCTCTTTAATTGGCAAGCATGTTTTACAGTTGAGCTGTTCGTATCTTGTGTTGGTTAATGCTGGAATAATGTGATTGCCACTTAACAAAAATAATGCAAATGAAAGATAGCAAACAAGATGATTGTTTGACCTCTAGAATGTGTAGTGTATATAATGAGACTCACATCTGGCTATACGGTTTGAATAAACTACCAATCTCATTGTGCATGATGTACAAATTGTGGCCGTTATTTCTGTTAGGGAATATATAATATGTAGTGGGTTTTAATGAAAATCAATAAGATAGTTTTAATAAAGAATTAAGCTCTAATGTTCTTGAATTAATGATGTGATATTAAAATTTGAAATACTTGGGAGATTAACCATATGGCTACATGTAGACAACAATGCAATTAATGTGTATTTTTAAGTTCTTTATTCAATTACAAGCTTCGTTCTTGCTGATATAGAAAGTAATTTCTATGCAAACATCATGCATTGAATCTTTTCTAGACGAATCTAGAATTACATTTAAACTTTTTCAAATGATGTAAACTTTTCTAGAAGAATCTGCATTGAATCTAATGATTTGTATTCTATATAGGATAAGAGGATTAAAGATCTCTTTGATGATATTCCCACATTGGAGGAGCTCCATGATTTGGAACTTCAGGGTGTGAAAGCCGATATCATTCTTGTTGATTCTCAAAAAGATAAGAAACTTTCAATGTTAAAGCAACTCATTTCTACCTTAGTCAAAGGTCTGAACTCCAATCCTGCAGCTATTATCAAAAAGATTGCTGGAGTGGTGAGTTCCAAACATTGCTTTATTTTGCAGTTTTTATTGATTGAATTCAATAAGCTCTTCTGTTTATTTGTAGGAAAATTATTGTCTAAGAAAGTCTAAAACATCAAAAATACACATTAAAATAAATTAACTGACACAAAGTCTAAAACATAAAAAACACACATCAAAAACACATCAAAGGAGCAAACTCCTAATCTGTTGTCAGTACTGTAAATTCAGACAAGTTTAGTTGCATCCCGTCTCAGTGAACTTGAGGTTAATAATCACACATAAAAAAAGTGAGCACACCTCAAGACAGCATTGCTAGTGATATAATTAGTCATGTGTACATGTCTAGACAAGTTTAGTTGGATGTTAATTGTTAAATACCAATTACAGATTGTTGCAACTACTAATCAGTTGTCAATACTGTAAATTTTTGGTTACATATCCAATGGAGTTTTTTTTCTTTCTATTTCTAAATTACAGTGTAAAAAGCACTTTTCAGTTCACATCTTGCATAAATTAACAGTGTTAGAATCAAGTTTGAACTGCATCACGGTGCATAATAAGCACTATCCTGAAGAGGGTGTGAATTAATTTTTTTTTTATATATCATAAATCTGTGGTTTTTAAATTATATTATATATTGGAAACTTTTTTACAGGTGTCAGATTTTTATAAACGGCCACAGTTTGATAGCCCAATTAGAGCTACACTTGAGGAAGCTTCTCATGTACCTGGGGGTCGAGGTGTACAGTTGCTGGGTCATATTAAAAATGGTTCATGTCGCCCTCGCGCAATATTGTTTAAAGTTCTTGCTGATACTGTTGGTTTTGAAAGTAGATTGGTAGCGGTAAGCTTAAGCTCTTAAAATGTTTCTTTTAATATGTATATAAAAAGTTTCTTAAATTAAGTTAAAGGAAATGGTATCTTGGTATTATATTTAATTTATTGATTAAAAACTCGTAATTAATAAGATAATTAGAAGCAATATATCTGTCTATAATTGAGCAATATATCTGTCTATTATTGTAACATTGATAATTAGTTATTGTGGAAAAAGTCGGCTAATCGGTTTCAGAATGCAAATTCAAACACCTTCTCAGTTGATACGTGGTGGAATATGATGATGAATAAAATGTAGCATTGCAGCTTTGTTTTTGTGAATATAAACATAAAGTTAAATACTTAAATGTTTTTCAGGGGTTACCTGAAGATGGTGGTGAGTGTGTAGATTTATACAAGCATATGTCTGTAGTAGTTGTTCTGAACTCTGTAGAACTACTCGTTGATCTTATGCGATTTCCTGGTCAACTCATACCCCAGTCAACAAAGGCTATTTTTATGACACATATTTCTGGAGCCGGAGAAAGTGATTCTGCAGAAAATGATTCGTGTGATTCACCGCTAGAACCAAACAGCCCATTATATGGTTTTTCAGAGAGGACGGACAATGACAAGTTAGAAATTTTTAGTATTTTCCAGTTTCCCATCTATTATTTTTATTTTTCTGCTGCTGAAATTAGCAATGTTTTTTACTTTCGCAGTTCTGAGAAAGATGACAATCTACACTACCAGCGAAGATTGGAATCATCTTTGAATGCACCTGGACCTTCATTGAGGAGTAAAATGATGCGTTCTGCATCATCCATTGATGGAAAATGGAGGTATTATTTGCTGTAATTAAATTCAACAACTTTTCTTTAACTGGGATTGCAGTTATTGTCTTATTGATTTATGAGACGTCAAATGATGTTTGTAAATACTTAGAAAATCTATAGATACTGACCTATATTTTTCCATGCGTCAGTTTATCCCGTAGTGAACCAGATATTGCTGCTTCATTCTGGCGAAGGAGCAGAAGGAAGGCTATAAATGAACCAAGGACCGCAAGTTCAAGGTTTTTGTGTTCTCATGCTTTATGCTCCTTTTCAATTTGATTTTAGACAACCTTTTGTTGAAAGCTTGGTTATAAATTGCGTGATGCGTTTGTTAATAAATAAAATACAAAAACTTTATAGACGTTAAAATATTAAGTTTCACAAGAATTTTAGATAGACCAAAAAAATACATTGGCAGCATGATACAAGACTTAAAAATGACTAAAAAAGGCAAAATAAAAAGTCAGAATGCATACTTAAAAAGTAAAAAAAACTCTGAGTGGGAAGTTAATGAGGCTGAAGTAAGTTGAATGTATTAAACATAATTGCTTTTATAGGAAGTTTCTTAAAACTCTTACAGTTTGCATAGCGTATTCTTTACCTTTTCTGAAAGAAAAAAAAGGGTAACATAGTAGACTGATGTTTATATTTTAATCTGTTTTGAGTATTGCAGTCCAGAGCATCCTTCCTTTCGGGCACGTGGGCGGTCCATGCTCGGTGGTGATAGGAGATCATTTAGAGACTATCCTGATGATGTTGGTCCATCAAGGTTATTAGTTCTTACAACTCTACATTTTTGAAGCTTACACGACATAAACATCTTGCTTATTGACTTTTTTTTATGTTTTTTTTTAAAAATCATTGGTGCATGATGTTATGTTTTTTCTTGCCAAGTGGTACCTTAAAAGCATATGGTGATACTGTAACACACCAAAAGTGTTTCGACACTGCCATCCTCAAATGTTTGTTTTTTTTTTACTGTCGCAAGCTTTTTAAATTCGTTTTGTAACAACTTTGTGCCCTAGTTTGTCATAAAATGCAACTATTCTATCTTGTTCTTTTAAGAATAATAGAATATTAGAGACTAATGTGCCCATTTAGTGTTAAATAATATGCAACTATGCATTTCAAGGGATGAAATATGGTCTAGATTGAGGCCATCGATGTCGATCCAACTAAAAAAATTTATTCACACAATATTTTCAATTTATATGATATTTTCAATTTAGGTGAAGCTTGCTTTAAATATGTTTCAAGTAAAGAGTTGGTTGATATGGTGGTGCTAAAAGGTTATAGTTGTGGTGGCATTTGTTTAGGTTCGATCTTGCAACTTATAATTCTTGAAGTACTTGAAATGGTAAAAATGTAAAATACATAAATAGATGACATTCAAACAATACTTAGTTATGTGGTAGGTGCTTTTAAGTTTTAAGTTAAGTTTTTTGAACAATGCCAACAAGCAATATGAACATATGATAAAAGATACAAGTATTCATCCTTTAATTGTTCTTGGCAAATGCAGTTATATATTCATCCAATTTAAAGGTGTGTATGAACTATGAAATACATTTTGTGATGCTTTTGAAAGTTGAAACATGAATATCCTACACCAGTAAACAGCTAATCCTGGATTATTAAATGTGTATATCACAGGTCAGAAGGCACATCAATGTCTGAACATCGTAGAAATCGAAGAAGCATTAGTATTACTCCAGAAATCGGCGATGACATTGTTAGGTTAGTATGTTCCTGTACAATACACAGTTTCTTGTCGTTACGTTCTTATTTTTTTTTTTTGTGGTTTTAGATAACATCTTTGCTCTATTTGAGGAGTTTTTAGAGATGGTGTATTATTTGTAGTTTAGGATTTTGTGATAGATTACTAGCATTGTAATGTGTAATGTGTAATGTGATAGATTTACTGGGTATGATAGTTGTTATTGTAATGGCCTGTAGACAAGTACATTGACAATACAGTAGAAACCCTAAATTTTTTAATAACAAAGATAACATCCCGGAAGCATGACACAGGATATAGTTCTGACAATATCCGTGATTTCTTATGTGAATTGTGACTGTTAACTGTTTTCTTTGCTGATTGAAGAAACAGAAAATAACATTTAAGCTTGCTATAAAAAGTAATATTTTGTTAAAGGCGACATACATGATTATTTTTTTGTTATCTGACATGCAGGGCTGTACGTGCAATGAATGAAAAATTAAAGCAGAATAGACTGCTGAGAGACCAGGTGGAGAGTAGGTTGCAAAACTCAGACCTTAAGAAAGACGTATGTTAATAAAAATCATATAAGTACATGTAATTACTATGCAATATGTAGTTAAATACTTGTGTGTTTGTATATATACACATTACACACACATAGTCAAATTATATTTTGAATTTGCATCATTGTTACTAATATGACGTGATGTGATGGTTTAGGATTTGGAACATGAGCATGATGGAACAACTTTATATTCTCTGAAAAGAGAACACATGAGTTCTCAAAAGGCAATGTCATTACCAACATCTCCTCAAGAATTCAGGAATCCAAAAGCTTCTGGTGGTATTTCTGATGTCATGGTTCGTGATGAAACAGTCTCAACATGGAACAAAATTCTGGATTCTCCCATGTTCCAAAATAAGCCTCTTCTCCCTTACCAAGAATGGAATATTGATTTCTCTGAAATTACTGTTGGCACTCGAGTCGGAATTGGTATGTAATTAATTATTTAGTATTTTGCATTTCCTCTTCCCAAAGGCTTCAATAAATGCTTGTTTAATAATTTGAATTTGTAATAAGCTTTACGTAGCTGATTAGACGCTTGGTTTTAAATTGCGCGCATAATGCGCTTATGAGCACAACACCATGGGTGTTGCAATGCTTGCACTGCAATTCGCAAGATGCGTTTGATGCGTGCAACATGGATTTTTAACTGGGTTGAGCTTTTCATTTAACAATCTATAAGTGACAATGACTTATTAAGCATTTTAAGTATGTATTCTGACTATTTTAAGCATCCAAGAGACTTTATCTTTATCATTTTTTAGTTTAGTATCCTGTTTTTTGCTAAAATACTTGTGAAACTTAATGTTTTTATGTATATATAACTTTTTTATATTTATTGCGCATAGGATTTTGAGATCAAGCGTATTTCGCAAATTAAAATCAAGATTAGAAGAAAAAAGTCTTGTAGTATACTAGTTTGACTTTTATTGTTTTTTATGAAGCTTGTTTCTTGCTTCTATCAATGTCACTAAATATCCAGAAGAACTTATCCACTCAAGATCTAGCTTTTTTAATAAAATCAAATTTTAGTTGAGATCTTTTGCAGCTTCTGTTTAGCTTTGATAACATTATCATTGCTCTGTTTGATCATTTTCAGGATTTTTTGGGGAAGTTTTTCGTGGCATTTGGAATGGAACAGAGGTAGCAATAAAGGTTTTTCTTGAACAAGATCTCACGGCTGAGAACATGGAAGATTTCTGCAATGAAATATCCATTCTCAGGTATCTATTACTGAAATTTATATATATTTCTATTTACTTGTTCTCTTCTGACCCGTTTTTATCTTCTTCCTTTTGGTGTTTGACAGTCGCCTTCGACATCCTAATGGTATGTTTTTCCCTTTTATGTAAATTTTTTTTTGTTTTGACTTTTGACTAAAGGGTGGCTGTTTTTCTTATAAGGTCTCTTTTTCTTCTATTTTTTTTTTTTTTTAACAAAAAAATGTCTTTTTGGTCATATTTTGTGTTGGATTAATAAATAACCAGAAATGGTCAAGCACTAAAGCAATCGATTATCTAATCATTACGACTTCAAACAACAAAGTACATCCAAAGACTATATATCTTCTACATCCCCTTTTACAAAATTTGTTTTTCTGACTCAATCATTTAATATCTCATAATCACTTTTAACCCACACATCCAAACACCCTTCAAGATGTAAAATCAATGCACCAAGGTTTTTTCAACCATTTCAACTTTTCCTTTAGTTCATTAAACTAATGCAATGTGTAATAATGAAAAGAGTCCAACTGATCCGATTGTATACGGTATCACATTAACATTCTGCTAATCCAATTGATATATTTGATTTTCAGTTATACTGTTTCTTGGTGCCTGCACTAGACCTCCACGGTTGTCGATGATTACCGAGTATATGGAGATGGGTTCATTGTATTATTTAATTCATTTAAGCGGACAGAAGAAGAAACTCAGCTGGCGTAGAAGACTTAAAATGCTTCGTGATATTTGCAGGTTATTCAATTTTGCACAAACACTTAATGAAACTTGAATGACAATGAACTTTTGACTTTCTATGTTAGATAATAACATTTGAGCTCATGTTATTGTCAGAGGGTTGATGTGTATTCACCGAATGAAGATAGCTCACCGCGATATAAAAAGTGCAAACTGTTTGGTGAATAAGCATTGGACCGTAAAGATATGTGATTTTGGGTTGTCGAGAATGATGACAGAATCACCCATGAAAGATACCTCATCAGCAGGTACCCCTGAATGGATGGCTCCTGAACTTATCAGAAATGAACCTTTTACTGAAAAATGTGACATTTTTAGCCTTGGAGTCATTATGTGGGAGTTGTGCACTCTCAGTCGACCATGGGAAGGTTTGCCTCCTGAGCGCGTAAGTTATCTGATTTTTAAATATTTGTATGTAACAGTTATTGTCTTAATTTTTATACAACATAGTGACAACAAAAGTTATATTATTTCAGTAATCATCTAGATTTTTTAAGAATACACTGTTGACCCGTTTTACTCACTCGGGTCATTTCCTTTCTTGCTATTTTTTATTTGATCATAATCCAAAAAAAAAATGGGTCGAAGTTGCCAGCTGTATAAGTCATTGATCTCTTTGTGGATAATCTTTTGAAACAAGATAAATATTTTTTTATTATTGAAAAGAAAATTTGAATTTAAATGTTCTCAATGTTAATTTGTGTATGCTGTTTAGGTTGTATATTCCGTTGCCAATGAAGGTTCGCGGTTGGACATCCCTGAAGGTCCCCTTGGCAGGCTAATTGCTGGTACCTTTTCTTCTGTTGCTCCTAACTTTAAATTATATGATTTTTCTCGTAATTTTGCTACAAATAAATCTATATATCATACTGTTAAATTCAATCTTGTTGAGTGATTGTAGAGGTGGCAAAATGTGGTAACATATTTGTGTATGTTATACAAGTACCAAATTAATAATCTAATTTTTAATTAGGATAAATTATTTTAACCCATTTGTCCTCTTTATTTTGATTTTTGACCAGTTTGAGGAGTGTGAAATGAAAGTAACATAACCCGAAATTGACCCGTTTGAGTAGAAATTGTCTAAACGGGCGGTGAAATATCAGTTGCAACCTGTTGAAACTTGAAAGACATATCCTAAAAGTGCGTATTATATTTTGTTAATATTGTTGCAGATTGCTGGGGAGAACCACACGAGCGACCAAGCTGTGAGGTCATTCTCACGCGTCTACTGGACTGCGAATACACCCTTTGTTGATCAAATCAATATGGATTGAAATGGATTCAGACTTTAATCATTTTTATAAACAAGAAAACATCGTAGAGGTTTTATATCGGCTCGTTGAGTACTTGCTTTTTGTATAAATCCAATTATTTGGAACAATATCAGTGGTGGTTACTCTTTTAATTCTCAATCACAGAACTCTTTCAAGACTTCTTTAACATATTTTGAATTGTGTCACACACTGTCCTTTATCAGGTTGAGGTAAAAATAGGCTTTGAAAAAAGTACACTCAAGTTGAAATGGGTCATTTTATAAAATATATCAATATGCATAAAAAATCTACTATGTCTTGTGCATGCACCCACTTTGTATAAGAAAACGGTGGTGCTCAGAT
This sequence comes from Stevia rebaudiana, assembly GCA_009936405.2. NCBI lineage: Eukaryota > Viridiplantae > Streptophyta > Magnoliopsida > Asterales > Asteraceae > Stevia > Stevia rebaudiana. The sequence goes on from WOUH02000015.1 coordinate 7,325,126, forward strand.
GTGTTTTGATCATAAAAGCTAATGTATAATGCGTGACACCAATTGGTGTCGTTTTCTATTCATACCTGGAGTTGAATAATCCCATTCAAGAATTGTTTTGGATCCGATCCAATCCAATCCATAGGAATCAATAGAAAAAGCAAATCTCTTATGATACACCAGATCCGGCTCGGTTGATAAGGGAGCGAATAAATCTATCATTTCTTGAAATCTTTCTTCTGATTCAAAATCGTGATGTAACGTATATCTTCCTCTGTTCAGGTCATGCACATCATATGTGGCGGGTGTTATTTATAACTTACTAAATATTACAGATAAAATTTTAACTTACTAATTTCTGAACATTAAAATATAGGATATTCCTAACATCTATCATCTTTGGTTTGGTTTGATTTGATTTGTTCAATAGATAGCCTGATTTGTTTAGATACTCAAACCTTTTGCTCAATTAATCAGATTTGTACAATTAAATTTGAAATTACGAAACCCATTGCAATTGCTCAATTGATGATCAGAGTTGTTCAATCAAAATTTGAAACAGTGAAACCCATTGCAACCAACAGTACAACTTGTTCATCTACCAGTGAACTTCATAAGGTGCGATATGCATATAATCACATCATATGAAAAATCATGTGATGCACGCATAAAATTGCATCACACGATACTCTCTCTACACTGCATCATATGATACGCACATGCTCCTGTTGCGTGCATCTTGAAACCAAGGTCACAGTTGATGTTTGTTTAAATTAGATACAGTGTTTGATCAAGATAGGTTCAGGTAAATACATTTATTTCCTGTAAAATAATTTTATTTTTAAACACAGATTAAAACATAACATAAATTATGATTACAAAGAAAAATACTGTCGTTAGAACATACAACAATGATCGGTTTTGCCAATGGAGGATTAATACCTTAACATACAACAATAATTGTAGTTACAAATCTTCCCACACATCCACCTCTTATTTTCAGTCATCCATTATTTTCAGTCATCAATCCGCCGTCGATTCAACGCATCTTCAAAACGACTACACGAGTCTGCTCTCATCTCAGTACTCATATCATTCTCGGGTGCAGGATAATAATCTTCCCGAAGCTGAACATCTCTCAGATTCGGGATCCTCAAAAGAAACATCAAAAAGTGTTCATGAGCCGTACCATGAATGAACAATTTCCTTAACATTTGACATTCTTGTAGCAATCCGGCTGCAGGTAATGACAAACTCCTCTGGTTAACATCTCTATCTTGCGGTGGCCAGTAATCGAGTTCAATCAGGCTCAAATCCCCGATCCCAAAAAGGTAAAACCGCTCCCATAAACTCAGATCCATCTGACCCGATGGCGCAGTGTGCGCGTAACCAATTATGTCACCACAGTCTAACTGCATCTTTGATAAATTAGGGTAAAATGCTAAAGATCTTAACCCGAATTCCCTTTGTGCAGGTTTTGAAAAGTGTCTGCAATCGCCTTCCACTTTGATGCAAATCTCCTCCAAATTGGGACAATCTTCAAGACCGGATGATAATAACGGTGTCAAAAACTCACCAACTGGAAACCGAAGTGATAGATTCTTGAGTTTCTCCCATGATTTGTCCATAAACCCGTTGCCCGAATCATTCAAATCAAAATCAAGCTTCTGCTTCTTTCTCCTGTTACCAGGTTCATCATCAAACCCATCAAGTTCATCAAACTCCTCAACATCATCCCAAACACAATCAATGTGAAGTTTTTGAATCCGATCCTGTATTGGCTCCAATGCTTTCAAAGACGACTTTGCACCCAAATTCTTACAACATGAAATCTTCACTTCTGTTAACGTTCGGTTTAATAAACAGACGAAAGTCCGCATTCCTCGAACCGTGATGTTCTTGCATCCTTGGATTTCAAATTTAGTCAAATTAGAACATCCTCTTGCGATTGCAATCAAACCAAGATCGGTCAAGTCGGCTGCATTTCGAATTGACAAAGATTCAAGCCAGTGACATAATGCTAACCCATCTAATTTGGACTCAACCGGCATGGAAATCCCATGGAAGTTTCCAAGCTTCAAAGTCTTCAATTTCAGACATTTGGAGTTCAAAATCTCCAACGCAGGACCACTGTTCCTGATGTTATTACAGATATCAAATGTGAGCTCTTCTAGCAATGGAAGCCCTGAAAATATCTCGATCAAACTCGCAACTGTGATACTTGCATCATCTGGAGTGAAATCTTGTGTGTCCGAATCGGGTCTAGTGTTTGATAAAGCTGACGGATCAGCGAGATGAAGCAGTGACAATTTAGGGCAATTTGTAGCAACAGAAATCAAAGTTTCGTCTCCGACGAATCCGATGTACCTAGGATTAAACATACACGCAATCAACAGTTTCTTCAAATTAGGGCAAGCTTTAGTGATATCTTCCAGTTCTTGAGCCTTGAATCCTTCCGGAAACGACGGATTAAGTAGATGAAGAAACGTAATCTTCTCCGCTATTCGCGGAATCGTTTTCAGGACCGGAGGAATATCATCAGTCCAGCAGTAGAAACTCGACAGATCCAGAGATTCAATCTCTCTGCAATTCTCGAAGATCGGAAGTATGTCATCGCCGAGAGGCAACTGCGGCGGCCGTTGGTGCCACCGGACGAGCTTAATCTGACGAAGCTCCGGCCATTGAGGAGCTAAAACCTGAAGAGCGGTAGGGTTTCGTGAGTAAACTACGAGCGACTGAACATTGGGGAATGATCGCCGGAGAAGGTGAGCGAAAAGTGCCGGATCTGCGACGGCTGTGGAGGAGAGAAGAGGGTGGCCCCATGGGGAGAGGAGCGAGAGGTCGAGGTGAGTGACCGATCGGAAGCATGATGGGAGCATGAAGAGGTCGCGAGCGTTGCCGCGGAGGGTGAGGTGGGTGCGTGTGGATCGGTCGACGCAGAGCCATTTCCGGGAGACTAAAGAGGCGGAGTTACGGGATCGGACGTCGGAGACCGCGGCGATTATGGTGAAGAGGATGACGTCCGGCAGGTCGTTGATTGTTGTAGTGGAAGCTGCCATTTTTAGGTGTTGATGCTTTTGCACCTGTCACTGGATATTAACGGAGACAAAGTAGTCATGGATGAGAGGATAAGATCGGAAACGTTTTTTATTTTTCATTTTCCTTTCGAATTTTTATTTTTAATGAGTAGACAATTTGATAAATTATTATTTAATAGCAACCAAAGTGAAACATAAAGCTAGAAAAGGGATGAAAAAAAATCGACCCCACGAGTAGACCCGAATGTTACATGGGATTATACTCGTAACTCAATGGATTAGGCTGGACATGTGAATAATTTGAAATAGATAAAATTACACAAAACATCCTTTAAGTATATATAGAACTGTAGGTTTTATTCTATATGTTTAAAAAATCTTGATTTCATCCTTTATCTTAACTATTTGTTACAGATTACGTCCTTTAAGCTAACAGACGTAAGTTATTCTATTAAATTTTTAAAAAATGACCAAAATGTCCCTAAATCATAAATGATGAAGCCGGTAACTTTTTAGAAACCTAAAGAACATTTTCTGTAATTTTTTAAATATATTAATATTTATAAAAAAGTGACCCAAAAACTATTTTTGATAAATAAATACTTCAAAAGCAACTTTATTCAAAATGGAAATTTAAGATGATCATCTCTTAACTGAATATATTTGATTAAAAAAAAAATAAAAATATAATCAAAATCTTGATAAATTAACCTCAAATTAGCATGAAACATGAGCCACCTATAGTATGATAATCGATGACATCACTTACTGTGCTGAAGAGATGCTACATACACGAAGGAAATGAAGTTCTTGCTACTTAGGTCGATGTCTTTCAATGATATGTCACCAAATTGTTTGTCCTATTAAAATAACAGCAAAAGAAATCAAAGAGGTTAACGGCATACTGTTTTTGCAGTCAATATCACCCAAGGAGGGTATTTGGTTTTGCATACGTCATCATGAAAATCTTGTTTCAACATCGTGAGATTTGGAAATGGTAAACAATAATACCGCATAAGAAATCAAAGATGCTCGACTCATAGGCTATCAACTTACAAATCACATACAATAATTAAGATACCAACTTACATTTATTTTCTCACAGGTTAATTAGTTATATTGGCATATGAACTAAGAAGAAACTAAGATAAAAAGGTTTTTAAAAAGGACTAAAAAGGTCAAATCTTTTTTATAGATGAAGTGAGGTATCTACTTCGTTTTTTAATGGTTTTAAAGCCCACTGATAATAAAAATAGTTTTTGGGCCAATTTTTTATAAATATTAATATCTTTAAAAAAATTACAGAAAATGTTCTTTAGGTTTTTAAAAAGTTACAGGTTTCATCCTTTATGATTTAGGGGCATTTTTGTCATTTTTAAAAAATTTAACAGAAAAACTTACGTCTGTTAGCTTAAAGGACGTAATCTGCAACAACTAGTTAAAATAAAGGATGAAAATGAGACTTTTTAAACATAAAGGATGAAATCTGCAGTTCTATATATACCTAAAGGTTGTTTTGTGTAATTTTGTTAATGAAATATTTCTACCGGTATAAAGGTATATGATGAGTATATTTTTTAGTAATATACATGTTTATCCGATTCAATTATATTTACTTGTTACTCGCCGCGTTTACTTGGTTATATATACTCGTTTACCGGATATACATATTATAAATTTCTTTCTATAATTAATTTTTATATAGTTATATTTCAGATAAGAATAAATTGTACTAAGTATTTATTTGTGTGGATATTTTATGAAACTTGAATGCAAATGTACTAGTAGTGTTTATTTGTTAAACATTAAACATATTTTATTGAAACAAGTGCATATCTTTTTGTTGATTAATAGTTACAAACCGGATGTTTTTTGAGCCGGATATACGCTACGGCTTCTTTTAAGTGAACAAACGTGCATACCCGAAACCCAAAGGTATATCCACCACCCGACGGGTAAACATGTGATAGAATTATAGAAAGCGGACAAATTTTAGGTTGAGTTTGGGATAAGGTTTTTAATCACTGATTGAAATTAGCCAAATTCTACTCATTCTCATGCCTAAGCTAGAATCTAAAGATAACTTGTTCAGAAAAGAAGTTAAAGGACAATTTGCTAAATAATAAAAAAGGTCATTTTCATATTTCCTTTATCAACAGAATTAATTAGATATATATACACTATACCTAGCTTATGATTTTAATTACATATATCCGTTCTTATACCTGGTCAATTACATCTATACCAAACATAAAATTAAATTACATATATCCCTAGAGCATTCACATTTGATTTTTTTCTATGTGACACCCCGTAAATTCAGGTAATATTACACGTCACTATTATTCGTTATTATGTGCTATAATTATTACGCGTGATTATTTATACATAATTATTAATTGTTATGTGATTAAATGAATTCCATGCCTGAAACTATTTCGTAAAAGTGTTACGAAACGTAACTCGGAAACCCGATATATTAATTATACGTGAAAACCGACAACA
>WOUH02000015.1:7340158-7353097 GCA_009936405.2 Stevia rebaudiana
CCAATTATTATTTCACAAATAATAATTTCCACTTTATTTTATTATTTCATAAATAATAAAATCCACAATTGTTATTTTATAAATAACAAATCACCATTTATTATTATCTCTATAGTAATAAATCATCAGTTCCATTAAACCGTTTATCATGAATTGATTAATATCTAACAACATTAGATATTAGATTAGCTGCTTTCCAAAGTGTAACTCTTGGACCATACCTTTAATTAGTAACATTGACATTTATCGTTGATCGAACATCCAATATCCAACAATTCATACCTCGTATTTTTACAGGAATTTACCCTAAGGAATGCCCACATCAAATTGGATAAAAGGATTGTGATGTTTGGGTCTGCATTTTCATGGAGAGTTTAAGACGTACTTGACAAGTTAATCACCGATTGTTGGCTTTTTTTTTTAGAGTTAAATTATCAGTAGGTAAAAATTTAAGATTCTAAGTAAAAGTTATAAATATTGTATCCGATGAGGTAAAAGTAATAAATTCGTATCTGAAATAACAATCGTCGACTAGCTGGCAGTTTAGGGAAAGAAGAAGCCTACAGCTATCCGGCCTACTACACAACTTGAAGATATGGCTAGTTAGAAGCCAAAGAGAGAGGATGACTGAAGTTTGTAGGCTAAGCCTGTGGTTTGCGTTATTTAGCCTAGGGTTTGAACCGTCGGTTAAATACAGCCTAGATGTGGGACCAGACACTCATGAATGGTAAACATGTGGGACCAGATGTGGGACCAGACAGTTCAAGGGGTTTTCAGCCTACAATACCGTAGGCTAAGCAGTGGCGGTTTAGCCGACGAAGGGGTTTGTGGCAAAGTGTGACTAGAGCTGACTATGGATTTGTAGGCCTAGTACCCATGTCTATATTAGTGAAAAACCTTGTCAAAATGTCTATTTTTGTGACTTTTCCCTACTATTTGTATTAATATGTAAATAATGGGTTTATGATGTTCTTTTCAGAGATTTGAAAGTGTAGGTCCGTTAGATCGATTCACACCGAGATCACTGAACACGAACAAGTGCGGGATTTGTGTTCATATCGATGTGTTTGCAAATCAAGAAAACAACAAGAATCAAAATGAAGATGATGAAGATGATAACAAGATGTTATAACTAATCACGATTTCATTGAATTGCATATCAATACCAAGAATTAAGATCAATACAATCAATGAAATTGACTTTCTCTCTCTAGAATCTCTCTAAATATCTAAGAATGAAAATGGAAAGTGTATACAAAGTCTAACACTTACGTATTTATAGTACTAGCTAGCACACACACACATGCTAAGCTAACACTAAACAACAAAATCCAATAAATCTAATGCTAAAACTTCATCTTTAATAACAACCAAAAGCTGTTGATAAGCTTCTGCACCGACAAACTCCCCCTTAGCAGCAGCTCGGTTATTGTCGTTTGATACACAAAGCTTTAGCATACGTAGATCTTCAAGCAGTAATTAATTACTCGAGATTATTACTAAACAAGTGAACAAACAAATTCCCCGTTAGTAATAACCCGAGGATTGTGTTGCTTTTGGAATTGAAATAAACATAATTTTCTCATCTGCATGAGATTGAAGTTTATTACTGTGACACCCCAATTTCCATGGGGCTCGTCACGTCGTCGGATTTACACATAAGCACAATGATTTAAACAGAGATGACATAACAGCGGAAAATAAAACTTATATATTAAATCAAAAGTGCTTATTACATTTTTTGTTACATTTTACATCACACTCTATCTAATTGTCAGCACCATAACTAAGTCCATTGATGCCTCCATGCTAATCAGCCCATCATTTGCATCGAGAAGCTTGTCATCTGATATGCCTACTTAAACGTCAGCTTACACTGGTGAGTTCTAAGTTTATAGTTATTCAACAAAACGTTTAACATTATAACCACATTTCAAAACGTTTAACATTATAACCATGTTTCAAAACGTTTATCAAATATCATTTCAACATATTATATAACACAACCTGTTATTAAAACATTTATCATTCCATACTCCGTTCATAACATTATAAAAGACTTTAATAAGTGATTAGTCGTTTTAATGTAACTTTCTACAAGTGCCGTTAGTTTAGGGATGGACATATTCTCCCCTGGCTTTAACTTCTTCTTGAGTATCATCATTAAAGATCGAATAAAATTCACGAGAGACGGAAAAGTTATGCCAATAATCGCATGAAACCCTTGGAATTTTAGATTGGTGATAAGGTAATGTTGAAAGTGTCACAACGGATTGGAATGTTTTGATTTGGCAAGAGGGGTAAACTTGCTCCACACTATGTTGGACATTTTGAAATCCTCCAAAGAATTGGTCCAGTTCGCATACAAGGTTAACCCACCAACAGAACTCAGTGGTGTTCATAACACATTTCATGTCTCGAATCTTAAGGTGTGCTTAATCGTCGAATCCTTAATCATACCCCTTGATGAAGTCACTTCGATAATAACATTCATTTCATTGAGGAACCAGTTGAAATCATGGATCGAGATGTCAAGAAACTAAAACGAAGCCGGATCCCGATTGTGAAAGTTAGATGGAACACTAAACGTGGTCCTGAATTCACCTAGGAACGTGAAGATCGCTTTAAAGATAAATATCCCCACCTATTCACTAAAGAATTTGTTCCAGTTAACACCAACTTAATTTCAAGACGAAATTCTTCTAACTGGGAAACTGTGACAACTATCAACTTTCTACGTTTGCTTTCTAATACACTATGTCCTTAGAGTTACATGTATTATATGTTGTACATGAATTATCCCATAAATTTTATATTTAAATATATATAAGTAGTCACACTCGGTAAATTATAGAACAACATAGACAAATCCAACAAGTCAACGATTCGAGTAATATAAAAAATTTACACTCTTGATGCACACACACGATTTTGGATTTACTAACCATTACATGTCGGATAACAAAATCCAGGGCATACAGTGCCAGATGTCCGTACGGTATAAAGTGAAATCTGAAACCGTGAACAAAGAAAACATTTCATGAATTGTGACACTAAACCACATTTAGATAAAAGAACATACACAAATAAATATGTGTATGTATAAGGACGAATTCTTAATAACAGTGGCGGATTCAAGAATGTTTTTCACGAGGGACGGAAATTTTTTAGGGTCGTTTTAGTTTAGCCAAATAATAATTATTCTCTTTAAGTCCGGAAATTTTTTTTTTAGTATAGCTAAAAAAACATACTGACTACACAAATTTAACCAAATGTTCAACAAGTCAAATTGATCAAACATTCAAACTTCATCCCCACAAATTAGATTAGAAAAAATGTTCTCAACCGCATTGCGATCAGTTTCATCATCCTCTCTCCCAACTCACTCTTTCAAACTCAAACCCCTTTCATCTTCCTATTCCTCTTCTCATCAACAACATCACCCACTATGGTCTGGTCTTCAGAGCTGGAGAGACAGCTCTCTGAACCACAATCGCTTTTGGGGACCTTCTGGTCCCGAACCCGAATCCCCAATGTTGCATCCGATTGACCCGAATTCACAGGTGGGTTCGATCACTTCTCTAGCAGAAATGGGTGCGATGGTGTTGTCCACAACTGACCCCTTAACAAAATCGAGGCTCACTCATCTTGCTTACTCTAGGTGGCGCGAAGAAAAGCTCCCTATTGGGGTTTCTGAACCACCTCACCGACCTGCTCGCCCTCCAAAACCTCAATTGGTTCGTTGCTCGTTTCGGTTTGTACTTCTGATGATGTTTTCAAATTGCTATTTTGAAGAATGAAATCATAGCATATTTGATGTAAAATGAACTTGCTAGATTTGTGGATCGACTAATTTCCCCAAATTTCTGTACCATATCAATGAATTGAAGAGGGGTTTTATAGTTTAGGGTTTAGGGTATTCTTAGGTATCAAATCACATGTTTCAAATTTTCAATATAAGCATTACATGGTTTTTTGTGATAATCATAGTTATTAATAGCAAATAGAGGTAAATAGCGACCGCTATTTCGTGTTTAGCGATATAGAATTTTCTGCATTTTTAGCCTATTTTATAAGGTTAATTAACAATTTATAGAGCTTATAGCTATTTTATGGAATATTTATGTGTTATATTTATAGAGAATACTAAAAAAAACCCTATGCAGCCTCCAAATACCTTAATCATTGGTAAAAAAAAAACAAAAACGCTATATTCCGCTATATGGTCGGTATTCGCAAATAGCAAGGGATTATCGCATCCTGACTTAGCGCGCTATAACACTTGCCAAGGTCGCTATTAATAACAGTGGTGATAATGAGTCTGCTAGTTCATATGTATGCATTATATTGAATATTGTAGTGAGATTTTTAGTGGGTCTGTTTGTTTGTTTGTTTAGGTATCTCCAAAAGAAATCCCAGCTCCAAAGAACTCTGGGTTGCCTCTTAACGCGTATATGCTACATAATCTTGCTCATGTGGAGTTAAATGCAATTGATCTTGCATGGGATACCGTTGTTCGGTTTTCACCATATAGTGAGCTTCTTGGAGATATGTTTTTTGCCGATTTTGCGCGTGTGGCTGATGATGAGAGTCGACATTTTGCTTGGTGTTCTCAGAGACTAGCTGAGCTCGGATTCAGGTGAAGTATTTCAAATTGTCGAAAAGTTTTTATTACTTGGATTTATTTTTTTATTTTGAAAATTACCAAATCTGTTCATGCTAGTTATGGAGACATGGCCGCTCATAATCTACTATGGCGTGAGTGCGAGAAATCTTCGGATGATGTTGTTGCTCGTTTGGCTGTGATCCCACTAGTTCAGGTGATTTAATGCATTTGCGAATTGTGATGTATGAAATGCTAGCTTATATATTATCTCAATATTTGTTGTTTATTACCTTTTAATATATATTCTTTGTTTTGTTATATTTAGTTGTTAATATATATTTAGGAGGTGTTTGGATGTTCTTTTTCAAAGTGATTATTATGACTTGAAATTGGTTAATATGACTTCACGTCACAACAATATGTTTTTTCACACACCCAGTGTTCAAACACCCGTTAACATGATTTCACAGCATCCCTAATGTAAAACATGTTTCTGTGAACGTTAACTATAGAATTATGTTAGGCCTCATATATTTGTTAATCACACATTTCATTCTTAATCTTCATCAATTACAAAAATCAACCTTTATGTTTGGGTAAAACAATCCTATTATCAATCTCTTTCTTTTGTTAAAAACCGCATATTCCATTCTCAATCTTCACTAACTACACGAATCATCCTTTAAAATCACAGTTACGTTTTGTCAAATGACCATTTTACTCTTGGGAAAAACAGTAAAAATTATGGGACACACATAATGGATAAAACAAACGATTATATCAATCTGTTTTTTTTTTTGTTTGATTATGGTATTAATAGGAGGCTAGAGGACTTGACGCTGGACCTCGACTCGTGCAAAAGCTTATCGGGTTCGGAGACGTTAAAACATCAAATGTTGTTGCAAAGATTGCTGAAGAAGAGGTCGCACACGTGGCGGTTGGTGTGTATTGGTTTGTTTCAGTCTGCCAGCAAATGGGTCAGGCCCCATGTCCTACATTTAGAGGTAGTAAGTTATCTGCAATTTAAGATAAAATTAAAGTTCTAAATTGCCTCTAACGAGATTAAAATAACAAACACTTCATTTTTTTAAAATAGTTTTTTATATTTATGTTTCAACAGACATACTGGAAGAGTACAATGTGGAAGTAAAAGGGCCATTCAATTACTCTGCTCGTGAAGAAGCTGGACTACCGCGAAGCTGGTAATGTTGTAAATTATGTGAAATGTCATTCTAGCCCCTGTGCCCAAACTATCCAAACATGAAAACTTCAAGTTGTAGGTAGCAATGGTAATGGATAAATACATAATTGTTAACTTTGATTCTACCAAGAAAAAGAAATGTTAGGGCTGTAAACAAGTCGAGCCTGAGTTATTTGTTCTAGATATAAAGACATCTACTTTATTATACCCAAATATATAATTATAATCTAATATATATCACTTAAAATATATTAATTATTTAATTATATTTGTATGTAATTGTGTTTATATATTATATAAAAACTGTATATTAGTGTAGGGGAAGGATCGTGAGAGAACCACTTTTTTATTTAAGAACCAAAAAACCAAAACTTAATGAACTTCAAACATTTCTCATTTCTTCATATGTTATTATTTTTTAAAACGAATTGCACCACTGAATCACAAATTTTCTCCTCTTTCATACTAAAAAGGAAAAAAATTTTGTGTCATAAAATTTTAATACTACATATATGCAGTATGATGATAATTTAAAAAAAAATTAATACTACATATATGCAGTATAGTGATATTTCACTTCTTTAAATTTATATTTGCGTTTTTATAAAAGATTTATTCAGAATTTTCTTTATTTTTTAATCTTTTTATGTATACTGCATATGTGTAATATTAATGTAGTATGGTGATAATTCATATGTTTTATTACTTTGCGTTACCTTACGCATTTCCTATGAGTTTTTTTTTTTTGTTTCTTGATGTATATCTATTTATATTACAAGTAGTCGTACAAAAAAAAAATTATAGTACAAGTATACTACATATATGCAGTATATTACAACTTACGACGTAAATTTTTTATTTTTTTTATATGACTTCATTATACTTGTTTGAAAGAGGGTAAAATTTGTGACTAATGGCGCAAACCGTTTTAAAAAATAACAACGTATGGAGAAATAAGAAATGTTTGAAATTCACTCAAGTATGATTTTTTAGTTCTCAAATTAAAAGTGGTTCTGTCATGAAACAAGCCCTTTGTTTTGAACTGTTATCATTTAGATTGCTTAAATTTGTATTTTGAATGTTACGATTCTGATTTTTGGTCATTTGACATTTTGATAGTTTATCAGCTTTTCATATTTGTATTTCTTGATAAAGATAATTCAACTTTTAAATAGTTTGAAAATAAATTAATATTTTTGGGTAATTTTGAAGTTGAATTCGAATCGAAATGAATCATCAAAATGTATCTCGATTCAAATTGAATTGCATTTTGAATTCCAAATCGAATTCCAATCTAGGTTCACAAAATCAATTTCGAATAATTCAGTTGAATTAATTAAAGTATTTGATTAGTTGAACACTCCTTATCTACAAACAATTATGTTTGTGTTTATTAGATAGAATAAGATAATGAAAGGTTGTGTGGTTATATACTTTATGTTTTACGTTAAATACAAATATTTCTTAGTTGTTTATTGTTTCCCTCTTATAATTTATTTTTATTAAAAATTATAATTTATAGACGAGCCAATCACTCATGGAACAAAAGCTGAGGTCATTCCGAAAAGATAAAGATCCTCCGTACAATAAAAATATAGAAACAAGAGGCCGTGGCGCGCACTACGTGGGTGTCACAACATGCACCGATTAATTTTATTTTTTTCTTCGCAATTAAGATTCTCTTTACAAAAAGTTAATGGGCCAACGATGGTGTATTCACTTTTGGAGATTGGTCTTTTAATTTTACTAGGAGGTCAACTATCATAAAGTTACATACAGAACCATAAACATGTCTCGTGTTATATAGTTAATTATGCTTGTAAACGAACATGAACATAAACATAAGAGTGTTTTTCGTGTTCTCGTTTAACTTTACCTACACAAATAAACAAACACCAACATTTAAAGATACAAATTTTCTTGTTCATGTTCATTATAAGAGAAATATAATGTGTTCTTATTTATTTATGTTACTCATTAATTCCAAATAAATTGATCACAACCATAAACGAACATACTCAAACAAACTTAAATAACCACCAATCAAAAAGTGAAAATAAAATGTCATCATAAATCTATCATTTCATATAAGTAAATAAATTTATCAAATGAAAAATTCATGTTATTAAATTCAAATTAGTCTTAAATCAATATTTGTAACAGATAGATGCCAGAGTCTATTTAAAGGGGCGTGAACGAACGAACATAAATGAATTAATATAAACGAACAAAAACGAGCAAGAACAAAATGAACAAGCGCAAACGAACGTTCATATTTGTTAATAAAGTAACAATACAAGTGTTCATGCTCGTTCATTTAATCAAATGAAAATTTTGTCTTTATATTTGTTCTATAAGCAAACTTTCACCCGAACAGTTCACTTAACGTTCAGTTCGTTTATATGTCTAGTATTAGCCCATAAACCTTTGTGTAGACTTATTTGTACCATTCATAAATCTTTTTAAAAGTTTACAAATATAAATATTAAGGTGTAGGATAAGTTTATTAAAACTAATTGATGTTAAAAGGTTTCGTTACCTTTTCAATATCTTTCCAAAAGTAATTTTGCATCTTAAAAACGGTCACGTGCTATTCTTCTCGTTCGTCACCGTTGGAAGTTGGAACACCCTGTTTTTGGCCATTCCGTTCTTGTAGGAACGTCAAGATTGTGGGTCACTTTTTTTCAGTGATATTAAATATGTATACTGCACACATAAAGAAGTAACTGCTTAAAAATAAAAAAAGGGATTGTGATGTAGAAATCTTTATTTAGGTTATCTTTATTGACCAAAGAATAATCTTTCACGAGTAATGACATTATAATATCTTGACAATGCTTTGTTCTTGGGTTCCCACACAAATGGATTATTTAAAATTTGGTTTCAATAAAGCATGTAATAATTACATGCATCCAAATTTTTATGTTCAAACTATAATAGAATTCGGTCAATTTTGACGATTGATTTATTGGAAAATTGAATAACGGATACTTTTTACAAAAAAGTTACGAAACCAGACTAAAAAGCGTCGGTTAAAAAACTAAAGAGTATCGGCTAGAAAACTGGTCAACACCCAATCAAGTATTGTCACATAGGATTCCGCCGACTAGATTAGTCGACGCTGTTTTAGCCCGTTTTTCTGTTACTTTTTTTAGCCGGGTACATGATGCGCTATGTGACAACATATAACAAGTTTAGGGGGACAAGATGTTGTTGTCAAGGGAACATCTTATAAAGTTGCCACGTGTCAGTGATCAAGTAGTTAACAGAGAGAGGCTAAAAAAACGTCGGCTAGACTAGTCGGCATAATCGTACATGGCAATACTTCACTTGGTGATGACCAGCTTTCTAGTCGATGTTTTAAATTTTTAGCCAGCTGTTTCATTTTTAGTTTGATAACTTTTTGGTCAAACTTGTCTAGTTTGATAATTTTGCCTAGATTTATCCATTCAAATGTCATATTTGTATAATATAAAGTAAAATCTTATAAAACAAAGATAACAAACTAACAAAGTAAATTAGATTTCAATCTATCCTTTCAAGCTAGTGTGAATAATATATTTCAAACAAAAATGAAGTGCAAAAAGAACAGGGAACTATTTTTTTTAACGATGTTGTTTTCACGTACCACATATGTTGTCTGAACCGGGCCCACCAGACAGCGGTAAAACAGATGCCCTCTGATACACGGGAACCCCGTGGAATAGGTAAACCCTCGCCACCCAACGGAACCGAACCCGAGATAAATATTAGCCATTCACATTGTATCCATTTAAACTGCTCAAAGTAAAATTCGAACCCATGACCTTCACCTTGAAAGGTGGAGCTCTTACCACTTGAGACAAGTTTGTTGGACATAACAGAGAACTAATACACATCAACAATCACACTACAAGTTAAATTTAGAAGGCCAATGGTTATGAAATACGACAAGCGCACTCATTGAGTTTTGATTTTGATAAAGAGTTCGTGAATTAATTCTGATTATGATAACATTAAAGAGTTCATGAATATATTTTGATTTTGATAAAAAAAAAGCAAGAAAAAAGATCTGGATAAAGTATTACAAGACCACATAGTTTGATGAAAATATTATAAAGACATACTAAAGATATATTTGGATAGAAGACAATCAATAAGCATGATTTGTTATATAAATAGTGAAGACAAACAAGATTGATCTGTAAGATATTATCAATGTCCAATTAAAAGATATGAAAGTTCAACACTATAAGCAATCTTCAAGATAATTCTCAAATTATCAAAATGTAAATAGCAAACGTGTATAGTTGTTGCTAGTTTGAGGGTTTTTTTTTTTCTTGTTGTCTAGGCAAAAAGAAGTCGAGGGGTTGATGTGTATATCTTGGAAAGGTCAAGGGCTGCTGAGATAGGATCTGTTGCACAACGGTCAAAGGTGTATTGTCTTTGGGTATATGACACGTGCTCATCTCCAAAAACCCTAAAAGAGCATTTCTAGAGCATATGAGAAACATTGTCGACATAGTGATAGTTTTGTATCAAAGATAAATACTATCCAAAAAATTGTTAATTTGTACTTAGAATTCAGATTAATACTATTTTGACATAGTATTGTAAAAATTCCATATCAAGGCATTGTAGATGATTGAAGAGTTATACAAACATCCTATCTTGACATAGTATGTTGAAGACTGTGATCATTACCTTTAACTAGTGAAGCATGTGAATGTTATCACTATATTGGATTATTAAGACGAAGAAGGTGATCATTTTTTTAAAGGGTGAGACGTTTGTACAAGGTGATCACTACGTTTATCTATTAAGATGTAGTAGTGATCCTTAGCATGACTAGTGGACCAAAATCTCATGTGGAAGATTGAGGAGAGGACGCAAAATGGATTTCCTAACATCCACTTGAATCTCTATAATATCTTTATCTAAGGTTTTTACGTACTTCTTTAGTTATTACTACCATACAAGATGAAGTTGTTACCGTAGTTGGTCTTTCTAATTGATTTAAATAAGATTTTTGTAAAAGAACCTATTCACCTATTCAACCCCCTATTTCTTAGTTTAAAGTAAGGTGAGGATACATATACCCCCATATATGACACCCCTTAAAATTAACTTGCAACCAAAAAAGCTTAAAAACAAGCGATAACTCTATAGTCTCTACATGCATCTAAAGAGTGTGCAAACACATAAATAGGTAATACTGTTGTTGTAAAATTGTTGTCTGAATTTTAAGTGTTCCAAACTTCCAACTCCAAATACATTAAATTGATATCGTCTCTACAAATACCAGCTTCACATTCCTTTATTCATGGCCAACCACGCAAGCGATGATCTAGCATAAAATAATTCTAGACTTTAAGCTAATATATTGTTCTTTGAGTCTTCGATCGACTAGTTGGAGATTGGGAGAGGCCACACAAACTTAGGGTTGATACCTTATCTTGTTATTCGATTGATGGGAGAATGACATGAGCGGTTGATTTTGACACATTCTGATTTTCTACATTCAATTTAGATTTTTGTGGATGAAAACTTGGAATCTAGAGAACACGCAGATCACCTTTTGATAAAATATGAGATTGGACTTAACCTAGTTTTAAATTTACTTTTAACTTTTTTTAACGGCAAATTACATTACTCCCACCTTACTCCAAATGAACCAGCTTTCCATTGTGTTTGAAACCAAGACCTCTCATTTAAGAGAGAATGCTTCTATCAAGTGGGTCAATCACACATTGACAACTTTACTTTTATCTAACTAAAGTCAAAACAAAAAGTCAGGGTCATGTTAATACAATAAGTTTTTTTAGTATAAACGGTAAACCAAACAGTTCGTCACGTATTTACTTTGAAACTGACAAACCAAAAGTTAAAAAAATAAAACATTAAAACCAACAATAAACCAAAGTAAGCGCATTCACAATAAATTCTCCATTTTTCTGTGAGTGTGTTATTATAAAATTTAATGTTTGGTATAAGTGGAGGAGAGGAAAAAAATTTACTGTTCAGCCATATATTTAGTGAAAATATAAAGATGAAGATTTTGGTGGATAAAAGAGAAAATGTAATAATGTTATTTTAATAGTTTTTCAAAATAATAAGAGGAAAAAAAATAATGCTAAATGTATAAAAATATTATTTATTTGAAAAAGATACAAATAAGAATGAAGAAGTTATAATAAATGCTCTAATTACAAGTTTGAACTGTTTCACGAATTAAAAACTGAACCCCTAAATTAAAAACTAAACCCCTAAATTATGTCATATTGACATTTTTTTTTTAACAGCAAATAGCACGACCACCTTGCCTCACCCTAGCAAACATATCAGTCTTCCGCCCAGCGAAATCGCTAAAAGCGTGACGACCCCGTCCCACCAATCCATGAGGAAACCTATTTTGTGGGTAAACCTGTTGGGATTTAACAAGTTTATCAAAGTCATTTTAACCATTTAAAATGTGTAAACGCAGCGGATAATTAAGAGTTTTAAAACTTGTTTTAGAGAGTTCATAAACCATTTTATGATTAACCCAAATCAAAGGATCCAAATGTAACATGCATGCTATCAAAACAAACATAGTAAGACTAGTTTTACTACCTCCTCCTCTAGAGGGTGTGATTCTTGAATGTGGATGAATGTAGATGATGATCCTTGAATGTATGCTCCAAAGGAATGAAGCCTCAAGCTTGTATACCCCAAGCTTCAAACAACAAACACCAAATGCTAGGATTTAGACCACCAAAATTCAGCTCCAAATGGCCCTTGTTTCTGCCCAAAATTGCCGAGAACAAGAGAGGAGAGAAAGAGAATTTTGAGAGCAAAAGTGTGTGTTTTGAAGGTGTGAGAGAATGCACCAAATTGCATGTAATCTAAATGGTGCAAGATCAAGTCAAATAAAAGGCAAAGTTGGTCACATGTGACCCTTAGGGGGCCGGCTCCTAAGGGGTCCAATGAGATGTTTTTGAGCCTTTTTCATTTATCTTTTAAGTCATGGTAAATGTTGGTAAAAGTTAAAACCTTTTAACCTTTGTAACACATTACCATTTTTGCACCATTTCATGTTATTTACTTATGTTATTTACCAATTAAACAACATATGTAAAAGTTCTCACATAAATAAATTACCCAAGTAATCTAT
>WOUH02000015.1:7415478-7427108 GCA_009936405.2 Stevia rebaudiana
ATCCGAACGGCGTGAGCTTGGAGTAGCGGGTTGGCTCTAATCAACGAACTGCGCTTGGTTAGACATTAGATGAAGTGAATGTCCGAACGGTGTGACGTCTAGTATTGATACAAAGGATCATTGCACTATACTCGTTAGTGATCGTAAGCCGAGTCAAACCAAGGAAATAACCCGCGTGCTGGAATTTCTTTTAAACATTTGAAATCTCATTTACAAGCTAATTAACTTTTCTAAAATTTGTTTTCACAATTAAAAACATCTAAACCCCCCGTTTAATTTTTAATCTGTGCCTAAACCGTTTTTGGTATAAAATAAGTTAATATGTATCCATGAGTACACGAACTCTACTTCCATTATTACTATTGTATTTTAGTAAAGTAGGTTCAAATTTATTACTTTTTATTTGCCGGATTCGACAACCAACAATGAGTGGGGCAAATGAGCCACTCATTCGTATTGATGAGATATAGGAATGTGGCTCATTTGTAATACTCAAATTGGACGAATGGTTCATCGGTATACCTCATATGGGGCGAATGGCAGCAGCCTATAAATACTTGCTCCTAGTTCTTAATTTGTTTGTTTTGAGTTATAGCTTGATCAGATTGTTGGAGAGGTCATGCCAAATTTTGTTATGAGCTTTAATGTATAGATGTACACTCTTTCGTTAGTGAATGTCAATTTGTTTCAAACCACAAAATTCCCCCCTTGAATTTTCAATTGGATCTAAGTATTGATCAATCTCTAGGGATCTATAGTTGTTGCTTGATAGTGTCTCAACTTTAGTCTCGTTTGCTGTTTGGGAAATGTATTATTTCTTAACACCCAATGGTTGAGATACTTGTGATATTAAGTTTGCATCTGAACTGTTCGTGGGCAATCCGGGGGTTAACGGACCAGATTGGTTCGTGTACGAACTTTTTGGTTGGGTTTACTTAATCAACATGTTTAATTTGAAACCCGCGCATAAAACCCAACAAAAGGAACCTTAGAATTGAAAGAAAATCAATATTACATGGATATCCAATACTCGTTACCTTTCTTTAAGCACATCGATTCCAAAATCTTTAATATTAGCATTATCATTTAAGTTCGTCTTACCATTTTCATATTTTCTACTGGGGTAGTTAGAAACTGACCACCATAAAAGATTTTTAAGCTAAAATTTGAAGGCTCCTTTGTTGTTACGAAAATGAAATTACTATATCAAATGTTAGAAAAGGAATACAATTCAAACATTGTTCCTGAAGTAACACAAAGAAGAAACTCATTGTAGATCTCGTCAAGGTTATAGTCAACTTTTGCAATATCAGGAACCATCCAGTAACTACCAACCATCACAATTACCTTAATTCAGGAAGCCAATTGGATTTGGCGGGCTAGAGTGGGTGATTAATTATAAAACGAAATGAGAACGATGGAGTGAAAAATTATAAGGTTGTGAATTGGGGGAATAGGGAACTACTAGGACGAAGTTAACCCTAAAATCGATGCAAAATGACAAGTTTACCCTTCTACTCTAACAAAACATTGTTGGATGTTAGCAGCTGGATGCAATTTGCAAGAAAATGAAACCAGAGGGACATAGAATGAGAAATTCTGGCGGTGAGGATACAACCTGCCGAATGGAGTAAACAAAAGACATGCAAAATGCAGTTTACTCTTACTATTATTTTCAAGTAGGGAAATTCAAGGTATAACTATATTCTAAACACTGTACTCTTTATTCTTTAAGCTAAGTTTTACATTACTACATTTTCTTAATAACATTTCTAATGAGTTATCAAACGCTGATCCTACAACAGTAGTTAATATAGGTCTTCAAGAACTGTGTCAACATTATACGTTCATAAAGTATAATAGCGAGTGTGATAATAAAGACAATTTATAATTTGCCACTCTTTATAGGATTTAGTAGCATTTTGTATGCATGAACAAAAGTTAGAATGAAATTAGTCATTACGTTGGTATAAAAAAGACATGTTTGGTATCATATATGATAGAAATGTAATATTACATTAGAAATGTGATTCCTTTCTTTTATTGTTTTTCAATTCCTTGAGCGAGATGTGCTTTTATTCATTCCTCTCGTTGAAATAATGACCTTACCCATAACCCACCACATAATTCAACCCATACAAACCCATGACTCAGATTAAATCCTCGAACTTTGTCCCAGACCATAACCCGCACCATGGCCGACTCATAGCCCAAACCATGACCTGACGCATGGCCGAAACCATGACCCAGGCTCATGACTAAACTGCGACTCAACCCATGTTGTGAGCCACTACTTGACCCATGAACCGATCCATGACAACCTATGATCAAACCATGAGTTGAATTATAACCCGACCCATGATATCAAACATGGTCTGAATTATGACTGATCCATGGCCCGACTTATAACGACAACCTATGACCTAAATAATGACCTGAACTACAGCTCACAGTTGTATTTCATATTTGATCTTTTTCTACCTACAAAAAAAAATAAAGTAATGATTCATATCATTACAAGTGTTAACCAGACAAGAGAATGGAGTTGTAATGATTAATTTTTTCCCTTGTCCATTTCATTACCTCATACCAAATAGACCCTTTAGAGTATTGTATTTGTATATATATATATTTGTAAGATTTGATGTTAGGGAATGAATGATTAATGAATTAGGAACCCGTTCATGCAAAATGAATTGAAACAATTTTATTTGACTATTGCAATAAAAAGGAAAGGAGAGTGGCACTAAACCCGAATTGCCACCTTCGAATCTTGAAAGAACCTTTTGCAAGTTAGGAAATACAATGTGTATCTACCAAAGGTGTTTAATCTAGGTTTTATAGTGGAAAAGTTGGGTTGCAACAAGAAAAATGAGTCAAAACTGAAAAATAAATTACGTTGAGCGTCTTCGATGCTATTTATTTTTTGTTGGAATCCTTTGACTGAAACTGTCACCTTTTTTTCAACTTGGAGTTTGTGTAACAATCTCAACTATTTCCCTATAGTGGTATTCAAGTCCAGATTCAGTTGAACTGCAATCCTATCTAATCTGGCATAGCTGGTCAAGATTTGTGACCCGAATCAGCCCTGGTCCTGCTTGCGCCACGCCAGGCTAGTCCGTGCTCCCGCCACACAATGCTCATCCTTCTGCACTACCCGACTCCAGTCGGACCATTGATGGTCCTAGCCATGCTACACAGGGCTCAAGCCGCATCAGCAATTTGGTCCGAACCTTGCGAGCCGCACTACCCATGTTCTGATCAGGCCACTCTCGATAATTCACACCACCTAGGTCCTTATCAGGGCCATCAAAGTGCCACATTGCACCGATCGTCCTTGTGCAAGAACCTCTAGGGTCCCACTTGTGTGTCCTACTAAATCAAGCACTAGTCCTTAGAAGATCCTACTTATATACAACTCTAAGGTTTGTCCCACCACAAATGTGAGACAAGTTTTTCCACTTTCCTCCTAATTCTCAACTTAAAACAGCATGAAACACCCAATGTTGAGCATTGTTATCTCAATCATCTTAGCTTAATTTATTTTACAAGTGGTATGGTTCGTTGGAAAACTATCATATAGTTAGTAGAACACATAAAAAAAGTTATTTAGGTTCAAAGTTTTCAAAAAAACATTTTTGCATCGCAATGAGATACTCATTTTTCACTAATTTTCATATTTATTTTTCAAATATTATTTATTTTTTACTTTTTTTTAATGGCTAGTAAGTGCCTATAATTTCTCTCCTTTTTTTGGTAATGACCATATCATGCTCTTCATGCACGCAATTCTCTACTAATACAATCCTCTATTTATTATTCGATTTCAGTTTTTTTTCCATGTTTTCCGCCCAGAATTCAGAGTTCGTTCGTTTAGCCCACTAATTTCTCATCTACGAGTAATTTGATAAAGAATGTCTATACAAATATATGAAAATTAAATCGAAATAAATGGATCACATTCATATTCTTTCTAAAATAATACACTTATCCATATTCTCTTAAACCAACAAACAATTTCCTAGAACGAACAAAATATACAGTTTTTTATCCTCACCATCAGACTCCTTTGCGCTCACAACAAGAGAAACTTTCTGATGTAAGTTCTTCGAATCTATATATGTTCTTTTGCGCATTTTCATTTCAAGAATTACAAATGTAATGTCTTTTTATATGGGGTTGTTTTATTGAATTTAAAATGCAAGATTTTCCTGCTAGATTTGTTTAAGAAGAAAAAAAATTAGTTTGTCTCTTTTATACAAATGACAAAAACTAAAGCCAAATGATAGAATTTGAAGATTTTTTTAATTTTGATTGATATGTTGATCAATTATGAAGAATTTTTATAGAAACTATTTCCAACGGTGCTTTCTCAAACAAATTGTTTTTCGTAAATTTGCATGCTTCAAGTGACAACAAAGTGTGACGGAAATTTTACAATTTTCTGGTAATGATATCAGGAGATTTGCATAATGAATCAACCAAACATGTCAAAGACACCTTCTAGTGGGTCGGAGCTTCCTGTAAAGCGTAAACGAGGTCGCCCACGAAAGGATGAGAGCATACCAAGAAACGAAAAGAGGCAAATACAAACATCTATATCACAATCACAACTACCAACTATTTCCACTTTGACCACCATACAACAACCGAATACGGCCACCATGAACCATGTTGGGGACAACCACAACATTGTAGGACAAGCGATTACGGGTGTGATAGATGGTCTCTTTGATGCTGGATATCTTATTTCCGTTCGTGTTGGGCCTAACAATACCCTCCTTCGCGGTCTGGTATTTCAACAAGGGCATTTTTGTCAAATCACACCAGCAAATGATGTCGCTCCAAACCTAAACATGTGTAGAAGAGAAAATTTTCAAATTCCCATCTCCAATCAAACTAATTTATGCACTCCACAAGCGTCATTCACAAAACAACCACCACAACTAGCAACGCCGGTACCAATGGAAAATTACCAAACTAACCCTATGATGACCGGTATAAATACTAATTCTTCTTTGCCACCAGAGAATTTGAGGATGGTGGGACAAGATGAGCTCATGCAAGTGTTTGAGGTCTCTAAGATGGTAGAAGAATCACCAAAGAATGATATTTGTAGTCGCGGGTTGAAAAATGATCAGTTGTTGTCTGAGTCTGATCTAATGGCTAAGAGTTTTCAAAAAGACGACATTGTGAATCACCCGAGTCTTCCTTGTGATACTCCTATCCTACATGATATTGATCACAAATCTACAATCGATGATGCGAATAACCAAAAAGAACTTGAAGGAGAACATTCAACATTTGAGATAGTTGAAAGTGGAAAACAAGGTACGTAATCTCTGGGAGTGATCCACATTGTGATACGTGTTATATAACTTGTTTTGTACCACTAAGAAGATGGGTTTGTTTGTGTTTATGATTCCATATTTTACTTGTGATATGTTGTTTTTCTTTTTCCAGGTGAAGCGAGCAAGATTGATGTTAATCAAGTTCCACATCAAGGGGTAGAAACCGATCTTCTTCATGCGGATTAGGGGAGAAACAACTATATATAAGAAACAATACCTTTGTATGTGACTATATTTTGTATCGTTTCATCGATTATACAAATAAAGGATGAGAAAATATATCTTATTTTATTTTTCTTTTGTAATCAATTGTTTGAGGGTTTCTGTATAAGAATATTATAATGCTTGTATAAAGTAGGATATCATACAATGAATGATAAAGTCATTAAATTTCAATTCGTTATACTTTATTTTCTTTTTCCTTTCATTTTTTCGGTTATGCATGTTGGTATATATCCTTGGTAATTTCTCCATTATCCTCATTGACATCACATAAAATTCTGAATTTGAATCTTGCATAACAATTCAATTCAACTCGTAAGATAACACAGATAGGAAGGGTCTAATTGATTGATTCACAAAGAAATGAGATTGGAAGTCAAATTAAAAAGATGGTGAGAAAAGAGAGAATACAATTTGCTAATATCAAAACTAATTCTCACACAATTACTCCATATATAACGAACTCTTTGTTGGGCCCCCACGTCACTTCTATCGTGGTTGAGGTCACATAGTGTTTCATCACCACTGGAACATTCCATGCTCGTGTGCTTCTTCTCACCTTATTAATTTCTACAACCCTTGAATCCTGAATTGGTTGTCACTAACACATATCAGGTTCCTTAATAATTACAGTGCGTGCAGCCCCCTTTAAAGCACACCTTGTCCTAGGTGAAGATCAAGAAAAAGGTTCTCCTCGTTGAGTGTCTTCCCACGAAACACCTTATTCCCAGTTTACGGTGTTGTTGCAATCGTACGAAACGTTATGGATACAAAAACACAGTTTCACATAACTCCAGTGCAACTGAAGTTCCCCATGATGACGTCAGTGACCAACTTCATACGGTGTTGAGCCTGCTATAGATTTGTTTTTGGACGGGTTATAAGTAGTTGGAATTCCAAATTTGCATGCCCTATTAAATCTCTGCTAATTAAGTAGGCGGTTTTCTACCATACAAAGTCTCAAATAGTGGGTAGATGTTTGGAACGACATGTACGTTGTACAAATATTCACCCCACGTAATTAGCGGCATCCATTCCTTTGGATAGTCGAAGCAGAGAATCATAGGTATTGTTCCAAGAATTAGATTGGTTGGTCCAGCCATTTTCCGGGTGGTGAGCCAACTAAATGAAAGAGTAGTTACTTGAAGTTGGTGGTCTCATTTCAAAACGTGGCCACAGAACGGCTCCCCTATCCTTCACAATGTAAATAGAATCACCATGTAGCCAAACAATTAAATTGAACTCATATAGAAAGGAATACCGAACAAAGAAGAGTGATGGAAAGAGAAAATTACAAAGGTGATGAAAGAGAGAATAGAAATTGGCAAACACCATAACTAACTAGTTATAATTATATAAAAAATTTTTTTGGCTTTTTGACACTTTTTTATCATAACTACTAATTACGGTTGAATTTTATAATAAAAACTTCATAGGTGCTTTTTAAAGCGAATTTTACGGTTTGTAATTAAGAAATTGACAATTTCACATACAAGCTTAGGTGGGGTTTAATATTTATACTATATATATACTATATAATAAAACAAAGTTTTAAGGGACACATGACATGATCGTAGGCTCTTTAATCTTGTGTTTTCTCGCATCTCTCTCTTATTAAATACATACTTCATCTTTTACTTGTACTTCATTGACGGTTGTCTTTTAATAGAATCACCGAGGTAAAACTCTTTACCTAAAAATACTTCATCTTTTAAATAATTATATTATTTAAAATTATTATATTTATACAATTTTTTAAACACACTTGATTAACAATTATTAATGGTTACTATGATAGATTTTGGTAAAAATAGAGTGAATTACACGAAAGGTCAATGTGGTTTACTCGTATTACGTTTGGGTCCCTGGTTTCAAAAATTACATAAATGGTCCAATAGTATGCGAGCAGGTAACATAAGAGGTCCAAGGCTTGGATGGAGGTTAACTTCTACCGTTAAGTGGGTTTAAAATGACCAAAATACCCTCAAATTTAGAAATCAAATTAAATTGGAAAAAAAAAACTTAAAAGTTCTAGCAAAAACGAAACATTCTTAAAACTCCAAGGACTAAAGCCGTAAATATCCTTCTTCCTCTTTCCCAAAACCCACCTTGGCCGTACTTCTTCCCCAAAACCCACCTTCAATTTCATCTGCATAACCATCATTTCACAGCTACCACCATCAATTTCATCTGTCAACAACCATCATCTCCGCCACCGCTACCATCGTTGCTAGTGGTCAGACCGCCACCATCGTCTCCCATGGTGTTTCTTCACTTCTTGTTGGCTCAAAATCGGGGAAAAGTTTAACAACGAAGAGTACTCCGGTGAAGCTTCGTGCTCGTGTATTGTACACCGTACTCGGAACAGATATCTATAAATCTTTGATTGCGGGTTTTTCAAAGGCGATTAATGGGATTCCTTAAGTGACTCCTGTTATACCGTTCGGTCTTTGTGTGAAAGATAGTGCGATTGGATTTGGTATTCAATCCGAAGATCGATCTCGAGACTAAAAGTCAAATCTGGATGATGTCCGGTGAGAATACGATGGAGCGGGTCAAAAACGGTGTTGCGTGTCTTGCGTTTGTCGATGGTGGATCGAAAGTTACAGTTGCGATTGTGATGGACATTTCAGATGGAGAACAATTTTTTGTACTTTGATATGGTGAATCATAAATTAGGGTTCTTTTCTTGGGAATGATTCCTTCTACTATTGCTTAGGGATGATTTGATTGCGACTTTGTAAAATGGGGTAAAAGTGAATCGGAAGTTTTGGGTGTCGCCGAAAGTTGCAGGTTTTTACCGGAGAAGATGATCAGAAATGTGGTGGTCATGTTTGATGATCTGAAGTTTGTCCGACTTTGTTTATTGCAAATAAAAACGACAGAAGGAGGTTGAGTGTAAATTAAGGTTTGATGGGTCCCACATATTTGTGCAAGTTTATTGTATTCCTTTTAACTCAAGGGTATTTTGGGTATTTCATACGCACTTAACGGTAAAAATTAGCTTCCATCCAAGCCGGGACCTCTTATGTTACCCGCTCGCATCCTATTGGACTATTTATGTTGTTCTTTAAAACCAGGGACCCAAACGGTAATATGAATAAACCACATGAACCTTTCGTGTAATTCACTCTAAAAAATAAAAAAATTCAAAAATAGTTTTTTAACAAAAGAAAACTTTTAAAAAGTGAAAGTTTAAAGAAATACATTACTTTTATTACTTAAAAAAAACTTATACACAATTTTAATTATATTTTATCTCAAACAATAGAATTTGTAAATTTTCAATACCAACTATTTAACATTTTTTATCAATATGTGTAATACAATGGACATTAACCTAGTACATGTATATAAAAATAAAACAAATCAAATGATTCAACTGGTAAGAAGTCCTCAATTTTTTTTTCAAAAAATTCTATCTATCTCGTTTAAATAAGAAAACCTATATTATTATTCATTTAAATTTATAATTTTTTCCGAAATTTCAATCTTGCAATTACTAAACTCCTTGTTTAAGCATGTATACTCAACCGGTCCATCACTTAAACGGAAGCCCGTCCTTGAATTGCTCAATGTATTTCTTCTTTTGTGTGGTACAACACCACAAGGCATCTCAAAACAAAGATTTTAGATAAAAAATCATAACATTATGTAATTATAAATTGAAGCACCTCCTTGACTCCTCAATTAAGACTAACTGTAATGAAACAACTATCAAACTCCATAAAGTTCATTTGAGCTTTTTTGGGAAACTTAAAACCTATAACCGAAATTTAACCACACAGATTCATTTGTTTTCCTAAAAAAAATAATTTGTATCTAATTTGGCTACCTGTTGGAAGATTATGATCACTAGCCTGTGTAATTAAATAAATTATCGGGGCAGTGTTTGATAAATTAATTAACGAAAAAGCTACTATGTAAAAGATGATACACAATATCATCTTATAAAAAGATATGGGATCTCACATGTGCATAGGAACCAATCAAAACACTGATTGTAAATCAATACTATTTCAAACCTTTCAAAATCTTAGAACAAAAAACATTTTCTGAATTTGAAATTAAAGAACAATACCTTGAAAGCCACTAACTAACAAAAGTTAATTGAAAGTAAAGATGAACTTAACAAAGCAGAGAGTCGACATTATACTATAAATCTTTCAAACATAATAATACTTTCATAAAATAAAAGCTCAAAAAACACTAACCTTGCAAACAAATGGTGAAGAGAAGCTGCTGCTAAGAACTGAAATTGAAGTGACTCGAGGAAATAATTAAGTCGTATAGGTGAAAAAATTTCGCAACAGCAATAGCTATATCAGTGTACACATAAACGATAATTGTATCTGATAGTGTTACCAAGAATCGACAAGACCATAATAATGCCAATAAAAAAGACCAACAAACAAAGACAAAAATAAAACATTAACAAAAGCAACCTTAGCCATGAAAAGAATTCAGACTAAGCTTGACTAGGGGACTGATGATGTAGGACAATATGGCTAGTTAACACGAGCCATTAATCTTACCTTCTCGATGGGGATTAAACTGACGAACCTGTACGCTGATCTCAAGGGAGATATAAGTAGTAAGATGGACAAGCAATAACAATTAAGAGTCTCCCTAAGCATACCTTTCTCGTGAAAGGGAGCATAGGAAAAGAGAAAGACCTACTGTAGCTCGCAACAGAAGGCACGCTCAGGAAGGTTCCCAAGAAGCAGTAGTCAAAGACTTGCATGAAGAAGGCAAGTCCCGAGTTTCATGACAGAAAGGAGAAGATATCCAACCACATATAGAGATCGCATGCCTGCAAGACTCAACATGACCAGCATGATGGAGTCTATAAATAGAGACCCTTAGCAACAGGTATGATCATCCCATTTCTTAACTCTCTTACTCTCTATCTAACTTCTCTCTACATGCTTTCGTTATTCCCTCAAAGCCAATACTTATCCTCACGCCGGAGTCTGATCACAGGAGCAACCCTCCTGCGGTGAGACTAACTATTTTTCTTGCGTCTTAGCAGGTTATTTAGCTAGTAAAGGTCTTACAGAAGTCAGACTTCACTTTGGACTACCTCTTTATTCGTTACTGCAACAGTATCTATCTAACCGAAATAGAGATCATAATTGTATCCATGACCATAATTATATACTTGTAATTGATATTTGAAGTGAAGTTCTAATAGAGGCCAGAATCAAAATAACATGAATTGAGTAAGAGAATTTGGTTACATTATCTTCAACAAACCAGAGTTTTAGCAAATTTAGTGGAAACAAAACATGAAAACTACAAAACTTACCCAGCATTTGGAGGGAACGATAATCCAACTTCAACTTAAAACGATATTAAGTGTCTCTTCCATCGCAACCTTCATTAAGATGATGAACAAAATAACAATTAGCCATAGATTCAAAGCACCAAAACAACCACAAATATGTGAGCGAGTGTACTTGTAATTAGCTTGGTGTTTGCACCGATCAAAGCAGCTGAAATCGCATAATTTTCCATTGCAAATTATGTGATGATGATGGACGATTGAACTGCTGATGGATAATGATAGACAATTAATTGATTACTTACCTCATAACCCTAATTTTCAAGCAATCATCGGTCAATGGATCTAGTGGAACCGCAATAGGCTTTAAAAGTTTCAATATTGGGCCAAAATCTTGATGTGCCGACTGTTAGAAGTTTAAAAACAGGGAAAAAACAAAAAACGATGATCAAAATATCATATTTCTTGTAGTTTAAAACATAATACAACAATTCTATAGATGTATCTTTAATGTATCTTTCATGCAACATGTTTTACCTTAAATTCCGATGTGATTTCCTAGGTATTTGAGCTTTTGATTTTCTCCATCTTCAATGCGCTTCCAAAAGGTAGGGGTGTTCATCGGTTCGGTTTACGGTTTGTACGGTTTGTTCGGTTCGGTTTAATCGGTTTTGAAATTTTTAGTGCCCCAACCGAAAACCAAACCAAACCGTATTAAAAAAAAAATTAACCGAACCAAACCAAACCGAATAAGAAACGGTTTAAACGGTTTG
>WOUH02000015.1:7429698-7441999 GCA_009936405.2 Stevia rebaudiana
AGTGATTCATGGTTCATAAGTAATGTCATGCCTCTAAAATCACTGATGCGTTTTGGGCTTACTTGGCTGTGGAGCATAAAAAGGCTCCACACTTAAGTGTGCTTAGGTGGGAGTACTACCAGGATGACCCATGTGAGTCTACACCAACACAAGAACGAAAGAATCCCCCAGATGGATTATCCATCAAGGGCAAGCATGAAAATATTGGTGATTACGAGAGGTCGGGGTGTTACAGATTGGTATCAGAGCCTGTGTACTGTTTGAGATGTTGGAACAAAACCTCATTGAGGAAGATGAGTCCATAAGGGGGTGATTGTAGCACCCATGGAAACCTCCCACATTTTCCATGGACATAGAGAGATTCTTGGTTCATAAGTAATGCCCTATCTCATAAATCACTGACGTGTATTGGGTTAGTTACCTGTGAAGCATAAAAAACTCCACAGGTAAGCATGTTCAAGGGTTCTATACAAGTAATATGTTTTCGAAATAATTGCACATTTTATCAAAAAGATTACACAATATGAATCTCACCCCAAAAACGAAAGCTAGTATAGAAGGGGTTATAAACTCACCTTGAAGCAAGTGAACTGTTTGAGGGTGCGTGTTTAGCAAAATCCAGTTCACAACTGATAATCAACAACCGAAGGCTCAGCAA
The DNA here is from genome assembly GCA_009936405.2 of Stevia rebaudiana. NCBI lineage: Eukaryota > Viridiplantae > Streptophyta > Magnoliopsida > Asterales > Asteraceae > Stevia > Stevia rebaudiana. The sequence continues at coordinate 7,430,357 of WOUH02000015.1, forward strand.
GTGAAGATTTAACAACCGATAGACGTAACTACGAAAGACTTAAGAACTAAAGAATCAACTACTTAAGAAAAGTGAAATGTCATTAGTTTTTATGAAGATTAGTAGTAGTTAAATAGATATGTCAGCAGTTAGCTAGCTTGTTTTGTCAACTGTTTGTAAATAGTCAGTTGTTTATGTAAATGCAATCAGTTGTTTAGTATTAAGGTTGTTCAATGCTTAACAAATACTTATACATAGGTATTCATGGGCTTGTGTTCGTGTCGGTCTATATGACCCATTGTGTCTATACAACTACAAGATATTTTGTGTTTTTCAAAATCTACATGTTTGACCAGTTGACTCAGTTTGACCCAACAGCCTATTAGTCACTTGTTAAGTTTTTTTCATTTATGTTGTTCATAATTATGTGTTTAGAAACTTTCCTTATCTAGAAATTTCTTAGCTTAGAAAGTTTCCTAAATTAGAAAGTTTCTTAAGCAAGTTCTCATACATGCTTATATTAGTTCATCAACATATAACATATCATCACACACCATGAATCATGTCATAATATAGAGTTAGCATGTTACATAACCATAAAGTTAAAATAAATAGCAAGTCATGTTATTATGTAGCAATTTACTAACAAGTTGCTATACATGCTTAAACATGTTCACTAATGCATAATTTATCATCATACATCATCATACATGTCATCACATCAAACTAGCATGTTCCATGACAATAAAGTTACCATTATTGGAAAGTAAGTTCATTGCATTGCATATCCACTACTTAAGTTACTAAGCATGTTTATATTTGTTTTTAAGACATAACCCATCATTACATGTCATAACACATTATCATCATGATCTAGCAAAGCTCATACCAAAGTTCCCCAATAAAGGCAAATAACCTAGGATGAACATTCAATCAACCTAGTTTATTATGTAAATGCAAAATATTTTATTAACCTAGTTTAGTACGTAAATTACTAAACTCTGTGCTAGAAGGGTTTATCCAAATTGCTGCATCCATTGAGCAATTCAATAATTTAGACACTATGAGTCTAGAAGAAATCACCAGAAGACTCATATGACCTTTGAAGAAAGATTATATAAAAAAAAGGTAAGTAATGTTGACAATAATTATTAAACCTTGTTCACAAATCATGATAATGACATGAATTGTGGAGAACACTTTTAAGATCGTGAACGAGATAGGTTCCACCCTCCACGACGCCAAGGCCGCAATAGATTCAGACAAAAGGGAAATACATCACGCATAACTTCAGAAACAACAATGACGATTGTGATAGCACCAAGAAGATCACAAAAGATTATAGCAAGGTCCAATGTTAGCATTGTATTAATTTTGGACATTTCTCTTCACATTGTCCAAAAAGAATCAAGCACAAGGACAAGCAAATCTCATGGAAGATGATGAAGAGCTAACTCTCCTAATGACACAAGTTGAAGATGGTGAAACTCTAGAAGACTTTAAAGAGAGAAAAGAGTTTGTTCAGGTCAAAGATGAAGTTCATAAAATCAAAGGAGATGACATTGTAAAGGAAGAAAACCAAAGTTTAAACATGAAGCTAGCTACAAAGTTTTTTAAAGATGAAGACTCACAGTTGGATGAACAATATAATGGGTGATTGTTAGCCTCATAATTGTCAACCAAGTATAAATAAAAGTTATTGGTCACTTATGTAATTAAAAGATAGTTTAATTTATGTGTGTCTTATGTAATTATTATAGAGGGGTTAAGATGTTAAACCTCTTATTTAATCAAGAGATACGATGTTTCCCAGATCAGTATGTATATATATGATCAGAAGAACATACAAACAACACAGTTTCATATATCTATTTCATTTTCTTTAAAGTTTTTTTCTTAATTCAAGTTTAACAGTTATTCTTGGTCATAACCTGGGCAATATGTCTAACGTATAAAATTTAATTTGACCCGTTTAACATAAAAGATAACCCATATCTGCCCGTTTCATGTAAAGTAACCTTTTTCCTACTAGCAACTGACTATTATTTTAAAAAAAACATCAAGAACTCAACCAAGTTGCAGATTATTCACAAATTAGTTGGAATTTAGCTACACAGAAATACAAAACCAAGTTCGTATTGCTCCAATAATATACAATACAAACCCGATTTGGTATTTCTATACGGATAATAACCTGACAACAAACTCAACTGAAATATTAAGAAATCACATAATCTCAACGACAGCACGTCCGACGATACTTCCATGGTTTAGATCATCATACGCTTCACCCGCCTCTTCAAACTTACATTTTCTTGAAACCGCTGCTCCAAGGTTGAATATGCCACTTTCCGCGAGTTTCACCAGCTTTGGAAGATCATGGCGGGCCCGCCCTCCATACGACCCCATTACTTTGATCTGAAAGTAACAACATTGTAAGCATAAAGTCATGAGTTTTGTGGTTTGTATGTAGCTAGAAGATGTGTGAATCTAGGATGGAGGTTATTTTGGTAATTTCAATTACAAGGGTTGGGTTATAAATTATAATGAGTTCACCAGCTTACTTCGTTTTTCTTCAACCCAATATGACCCATTAGAAAGATTCATGGTGACCCAATTTACCTGAAACTGTTACTTTAGACACAAACTAACCCATATTTAACTGTAAAAAATTTAAATGAGTAAAGTGCATTTTTCGTCCTATAGTATTGTGACTTTTGCGATTTCCAATCAAACGTTTAAATCTCACCATTTTCTTCCTTATGGTTTCCATTATATTGTCACTTCCGTCTAGTGGTATAACGTCAAAATATTTATAAATTTCTTTTATGAACATGGAGGTTCATTTTTTATGGAATAAAAAGTATATATATATTCATGGTTTTTATTTAAGTTTTAAAAAATATTTAACTTTTATATAATATATGCATTTAATAGATCATACCATGCATTGATAACTTGTACCATTGTTAAAAGAACTAAAATACCCCTCAAGTTAACTGAGTCCTCTAAAGGTATGAAAATAGTACTTATTTCAAAGTTTAATCATTCTAAAGAAACAAAAATCATTGGATTGAAGGAAAATGATATTAAAAAAAAATGAAAACTATATCGGGTGTGTGACATACCTGTCTACGGACCAAATGATTTATATCGATTTCACCTTTGGCTCCGGAGAGTGTAAGACCGATCATTACAGCTTTTCCACCGTCTCTTACACTTTGAACACATTGCATGAATGTTTTAGGATTTCCCAATGCTTCAATAGCGGTATCAACACCCATCCCTCCGGTTATATCCTGTACGAAAATACCGCCGTTTTGTAATAGTTTTAGAGAACACTGAACAAATATTTTTAGTTACACGTAAAACGAAGCACCGTTCCATAGATCTGAAATCTCAATACCTCTTCAGCATGTATAACCAATGAGATTCGATAGAAAAAAGAAAATCATGAACGAAAGCGAAAACCGCGCACGAAACGGAGTCCAAACGAAGCGGCAAGCGCGAAAACAACTAACGAGTCGCGTTGATAAACCTTAAGGGTCCATATACAAAAAAAACTATTTTGGATGAAACTGAAAAAAGTCAGCAAACCACATGGACGAATTTGGCAAAGAAAAACGTTTTTGGATGAAACTGGCAAAAGGTAACAAACCACATGGACGAATTTGGCAATTTACTCTTTTAAAAACAAAGGACCATTTTTGGATAGAGTAAATTGTCTTTTTAGTTCCTGTGTTATTTTTTGTCATTTTCCTCCCAAAAAACTCCACTAAGTCGGGGGTATTTTTGTCGCAACATATTTTTGGTTTTTTTTTTTTTTTTGCTATTTTCATCCAAAATGACACAATTTTGAAAACGTCACAGACACAGATGAGAAAAAAAATTGGACTAAAGTGGCAAATGGGCCCAAACTACAGGGAGTAAAATGGCAATTTACTCTTTTTCTGATAATTAATGTAAAACATTTTTGAAGAATATTGATAAAAATAATTGAAAACTTGATATTAAGTTTGACCAAAATGGATATGCTTACTTTAATCTTTGCAACTGCATCTTCAGTTCGAGCATTTACAACATGAGTAGCTCCAAGTAATTTAGCTTTTTCGAGTTTCTCATCTTGTATATCTACCGCAATGATCTCAGAGGCACCAAACGCGCGTGCTATTTGTAGGCAACTGCAACATTCATATGGTTATAATCTCATAATAAAAACCTAATCGGGTATATATAATTAAATGTAACGGGCCCATTTGCAGTGTGCGCATATAATGTATATATGTGTGGACTCCCGAGGGGCAAAAGTAAAATTGCACTAGTTTTAACGTTATTTTACTTATTTTTGTGAAAATAACGTTAAAAGTGTTGAGATGACGGTTAATCAGGCATCATGAACCGGGGATCTCTTTCGGAGCAGCCTCTCTATTCCTACGAGGTAGAGGTAAGACTTGTCTTCATCTTACCCTTCTCAGACCCTACCTTTAGGTGGATATACTAAGTACGATGATGATGATGATGATGATGATAATTAAATGTAACATATTAGTTGATTTTAATAAAACTAATTATCTATGTATTACAACTTCAGACAACATATGCTAATCCATCCAAAACACAATCCACAACAGCCTATTCTTATTAGTTATTACGGTTAATTATCTGATTCTTATTATAAAATATCACATAACCACTTTCAAATGGAAATATTAAAAAAAAATTTATCATGGGTAGCGATATTAAAATACTTTATGTTCTCTCACCTTGAACCGACACCACCGACACCTATTACCGCAACAGCATCACCGGGACGAACCTGGGCTGCGTGGGCCATAGCACCATAAGCAGTAAAAACCGCGCAACCGATTATAGCGGACTCAGAATAAGGCAGCGAATGCGGTAAAATAGCCAACCCGTTTGCGGGCACAACCGCATATTCAGCCATCCCTCCCATACTATACATATACACCGGTTTTCCTGCAAAATAACGTAGATAAATTAATATGACAAATTTTATAAATAATAAATACACTTGCTACCATGAAAAACATCATCAGTTATTACGGTTTTTAGTATGATTGTATAATCATTTAGTGATTAAATAATTATTTTGGGTAATCAATTTTCATACAAACTGCAAATAAAACCTATCATGTACTAAAATTAAGATTACTTATATATCACTTCTTTTACCCAAGCTTTCTTGATTAAAAAACTGAAAAAATATAATCAATTAACTATTGGAAAATATATGATATACTTTTTATATGAGGTAAAAGCAAAATATAGTATATTTACCACTGCCACGAAGAAAAAGCCGTGTTTCCCCATCATATAGCGTCCCTTTTGCACGATTATAAGCGAAGAAAGCTTCGCATAAATCATCTTGGCCCTGTTTAGCAATTTTTATAAAAGAATATTTTAATATTTGATCATTAAAGCAGATGTTTGATACATGCAAAAACTTTCAAACTACAGAAACAGCATTCATGTCAGAGATCAAAAAGGTACTCAAATTGGCAGGTTGTAATAAAGTTGTAAACATGTTTAAATGGGTTGGTGGGTCAACCTGGTTAATTAAACGGTTAAACAGGTCAACCCAAACACAACCCATTTCTTAAATGGGTTAGACATGACCCAATTTATTAAACAGGTTAAATTTGACTCAGTTATGTCTTATTCAAGTATATATAATCCTATTATGAATTTAAATTTATTAATAAAAATAATTTTAAAACTTATCACCTTGGTGCAGAAGAAACAGTTACCACAAGGCATAATAAACGCGCCAATAACACGAGATCCCACAGGAAGTCTGTAAAACAAATTAAGACAACATCATACAATACATATTCAAGAAAGCAATTACACACATCTCGCCAATTCTCGAAATGAAATAAGAATCAAAACCTTTCAATTACTTTAGTGTCGGTCAACGGACCATGTTCAACAACCTCACCGGTGATCTCATGGCCCACAACACACGGGCTCGGAAACGGGATTTCACCTTTGATTACATGAAGATCAGAGTGACAAACACCACAAGCTGCAAGAATTCAAATTGTCATTTGAGTATAATATGATCAAAAAGCTGTAATAAGCATATGAAGTGATCAAGATACTAAACAAACTGTTTGATCAGTTTTAGATACAAGTATCTTCCTTTACTAATAAAAGAAAATCTCAAATGACACTTGTCTTAGTTCTAAGGCCTCTAACCTCACAATGACAATTGTCATCAACTTATTAACTCTCTAATTTTGTTAAAATTTTGATTATGGAAAGTTGAATAGTGGTTTTAATTACGACAAATTATTAAGGCGCGTTACCATATTTACAACTCTTTTTCACAAGGTTACTTAAATTAAAATTTTAAATTTTCTAACTAAAAATATATTGATTACTTATTATTTATTTTCCATAATTTATTCTTAATTTTGTTTAATAAATATTTCAGTTTTAAAGTAATATTAAAATTATCATATTCTATAGGTTATTTTGTAAAAGTTTATCAAAAATAGGTTAATATGTGTGACATATTTTGATATTTACATTACAATGTTTTAACTTTTTAAATCACATATCAAATCAAAACCATTTTTCATCCTTCATCCATAAAACCTTTTAAACATATCATATTTCAGTTCTATACAAAGTGCAAAATATCGTTTTCTACGTGTTTTTCAACTTAATTATGTAAAATATTACACAATTGAAGTTTCATTTACCATTATTGGCTATTTGTTTTAGAAATTACATCATCTTATAGTTGACATTGTAACTCTTATTCAATAGTGTAACGCACGGGAAACTAACCTACTAAAAGTATAAATGCATAAAGTTCAAACCACTTAAGAGGCGATCTAAATTCATAATTTGATTATTTTAGGGTAAAATAATCAATTTAATCAATTTGAGAATAGCTTATAGCTTTTCCATAATTGTTTAATCAATTTTTCGTCATAATCAGAAGTGATCAAACACTCAATCAGCTCTGTTTATTGCAATATCAAACAACAATCAATAATTGAATATTATATGTAGATTAAAACAGATATAAAGAAGAGTGATTGATGCAATAAACCCCAAATCAGATCAGATAATTAGGGCAAAAAGTTGGAATACTGTATTAGAGAAGTAAGAAAAACAACAATAAGTCAAAAGTGAAAATCATACCTTTGGTTTTGATAAGAACTTCGTTGACTTTTGGTCGAGGCATTTCAAAGTCTTCAAAAGTCAAAGGCTTATTTGGCTCCCAGAAAACAGCTCCTCGCATGTACGATGGTCCACCGTTTAGATGATACGATGAACTCGAAACTGTTGAAAACGATGTCGTTTTCAGATCATCTGAAGAAGGTGAAGAAGACATCACTGATCTCCTCCATTGATTGCAATATAAGGAAGAACAAGGGTAAGTTGTTGTTGATCGAGAGGTGTTAATGAGGGTTCGGACTAATTTGTTGTATCGATTGAAACCCATGTGAGTTTTTTATCTTTTGGTTAATGGTGATGGATTAATTTGCAGAATGAAGAACAAAACGATGTCTAGTGAAGAAATTAAACTAGTAGAGTTGGTTGTTGGTAGGATGAGTATGATGACTCATGTTCATCATCCGAATCAAATCCTTTTCAATGACAAAGGTTTCTGAATTAAAAATTATTTTTGTTACCAAAATGTCTATGATTCCTCGATATTGACGAAGTGTTCTTGGATAATATTTAATTTCTCTTTTTTGTTTTGTAACATGAAATAGAGTAAATTACCACATGGTTCTTTATGTTTGTTTGATTTTTTAGTACATGCTTTTTATGTTTAAAATTGACGAAAATCGTCTTTTGTGTTTTAATAAATTACCAGTTTTGTCCTTTATGTTAACATTCGTTAAGTTTTTCAGTTAAAACTGAAGTTGAGGTATTAAGTTTGTCAATTGTGAAAGAACTCCACAGCCCACCCTCACCCACCCTTCTACTTCATCGAGTTTCTTCTCCCCGTTGTCTTCTTCAACCATAAGTCACCACCACCTGAAATTTCAAGTCATCACATTCCCATCACTCAACCATACCCTTCTCCCCTATAACCACCATCACTGTCATCAATTTTAGCCACAAACATACATTACTAAAGAGAGAAGTCGATAGGAGAGAGGGTCGACTCCTCTTCGGCCCCAATTCCGTCCTTCTTCTCTGACTACAATGACTCCCGTGAGGTCGTGGGGAATAACCCATTCAAATACAAGTGTGTGCCTAATGCCTAATAATAATGCCTTGATCAACATTCAAACACCATTAAGATCCATAAAAATATGCATAATTTCAACACTAAGGTAAAATTACAGATAAAAAAATGTAATAAACTTCTAAGCTTGATCAGAAACCACAAACATTACTAGCATTAACAACATATTCAAAATCAACCCTATTTGAAATCAACAAGTAAGCCCTATCTCTAATCATTGATTTTAACTAACAAGGAATCATACAAACCCTCCCACTTCCATCGCCACAATTCAGCACCACAGCCCTAATAACCATTGAAACCGCCTGATCAACAACAAGAATCAGCTTATGATCATCTAAAACTTGTTCAGAGTTCAGTTGCAGCACGCAACTGGGGAGTTTGATTTCCAACCACTTGTATTCACCTGGAAATAACGTACGTTGGGGTTGTTGGCGTTTATTGGTGTTTAAGATGCAAGTTATGACTAGACCGGTAGTACGAAGGTCGTGGAGCTTGAAGCTTATTAAACTCAGAGGGACTGTTACGACGATTGATATGATGTTCGCAAATGGTGACGGTGAACGGTGGTGGCAGTTGGTAGGTGCTATGAAGGTGGTGGTTGTGATGGTGGTAGTCGATTGGTGTTGTGAAGGTGGTTGTGGTGACAGTTAGATGGTGGGTATTTGATTTGGGGGAAATTGGATGAAGAAGAAGGGTGGAGTTCTTTCACAATTCCCTCAACTTTAGTTTTCCTTCAATGATTTTAAACCTTGATTAACTGACACAAATGGTCCCTCTAATTAAAACAAAAACAAAAACCACCTATGTGCAATACACATGACTAATTTAACTGAAAAACTTAACAAACGTTAGCATAAAAGACAAGCGAGTAATTTATCAAAACACAAAGGACGATTCTCATCAATTTTAAACATAAAGGGCATGTACTGAAAATGGGTCAAACATAAAGGACGATTTGTGTAATTTACTCCATGAAATAGTTATAAAATACCTTAATTACAAGAATGGTCAATGTACATGCTTTTATATCATGTTTGGTTTTTAAACTTTTAAAATCCTTACTTCTACTGAATTGTCACATGCAGTGGCGGAGCTTGAGAAGTGGGTCATGGGTGACCAAGAACATATATGTAGAATTTTAAGGGATTTCATGAGTTGCCGGCCTATATATATAAAAAAAAATTCGGTCGAAATCGTGAAATTTACACTACGTGCGAAAAAATCAGCAGTCGCCCAGGCAACCCCAGGCTCTCACTATATTGCGCCCTTGGTCACATGGTTGGTCCTTGGCGCTAAGTAGTTGTTTAATTTTATGGTAGTTGAGAGTAAAATGACTAAAATACCTTATACTAAAAAAACAAATATTAAAAATAAATTTAAGGGTAAAGTGGCATTTTGATCGCTAGTTATATGAAAAGTTAATACATTGATCCTAGTGTTATGAAACTAGTCATTTGGATTCCTCTATTTGTTAATAATTGCCAGTCTAGTCCATCCACCAGACGGTGTCTCCTTTTCTAGGGGACTAGGTTGACAATGATTAACAAATCCAAGTACCCGGATGGCGAGATTTATAGCGCGAGGATCAAAGTAATTACTTTACATATAATTAGGGACCAAAATGACATTTTACTTTAAACTAAATATATAAATTATTAAACAAATAAGGACTCACCCTTTCTTAGTTTTGATCAAACTCATTCACACCTTATATCTACCACACTATCATCGTCAACCTTCATCCCATTTACACCTTAATCCCATTAATATAAAGTATAAATAATCTTTAATTATTAGTTAAATGATTCTGATGGAAGTATATGGTTTTAGTTTATATAAACACTAATGCATGTTTTCTATTTGAGTATATACTTAATAAATTAACGTGGTATTCCTATTATATGTAAGTAAACATATAAAAGAAATGTTGGTGTTTATAAAAACTACAAAATGGTTGAATCTTAGTTCTTGAGATCTATTTATTACTTTAATCATTTAAACCATACTCCTACTTGTTCCTTTTGTGGTCTAGCTACGGCTCAAAGACTAGAAAAGATGTTACCATGCTTCTTTGAATTAATGAAAGATAAGGAAAGCAAGGGTTCATATACTTTTTTGTCTAGATTAACTTTAGTAACTTCTTTTGCTATTTATTAAAGATAAGAATTCAATAGATAATCAAAAGAAAGTGGGTTTTCTTATCTGTTGTTATACAACCATGAGTTTCAAAGGGAATTTGGGTTGTTCTTTTAAATGTAAACATTTGGTATTCACTACAAAATACTAAGTAATCTTGTGTAGTTTGATTTGATTATTTTGACTACTACTTGTAAGAACACTTTAGTTACTTTGAACAATGTTTAAAGGGAGTTTTTGACATTGGTTGAAGCTAGCACTTGGGTACAAATTTGCTTGTGTGGATACTATTGAAGAAGAACACATTTGTGTTCTTTCATCTTCAACAACAGGCAACCATTTCTCTACAAAAGTTGTAATCCCTAAACCTCATATGCTGTGTATTTAAGTTTCATCCTCTTACATATGGATCTTGGTGGGATTTATTTAAAAGCTTTAAACTAAACAAGTAAAACATGCTTCCATTGCTACAATTTTTATTAAGACTTGTTTAAATCCCAGCACCACCCTATCTCTAATGACCACTACCACGCAACCCATCACCATCATATAACACGTGTTGCCCATCTCCTCTGATCTTCCTTCATCCATAATTCCCCCCTCTAATTTGCATTTTTTGAATCACGACCCTGCAACAACTTATCATTATCTTTGGTAGCCCTACTCCTAGCCTACCACCATTAATCCTCTCCCTTCAAATCTGGTTCGAGAGGAAAGAAACAGTCTCCTTTCGTATTTTAGAACCGGTACCGGTTTGGTACGGGTACGGTACCGATCTTATCCCTAGTTCAAGAATCTCAATTTCAAATATAGGGCTAGTCGTAAAGCTCTAGCGGATGGAGTCTCGTATCAATAACACTCTAGTGGTACACACCAATTCTAATGTGTTTATCCACCACCATAAGGTGTAATTTAATCACGACCATCGCTATCAACAATGCTCAACCGTCTTAATTTTACAAGCAATCCATGAAACATGATAAAATGCAAGTATGAAGAACATCAATGAAATCAGGGAGAGGGAGATGACACGAATGGTGATAAGCAACTCTGTAGTGGTGTTGGTCTAGGTTATCGGATGGTGGCAGTGATGGTGTGTCAGTGGTGGTGCTAGTGACATGAAGAGAAGGGAAAAGAGAAATGAAGACATGACGGAGGAGAAGGCGGTAAGTTAATGTAAGTAGGTTTATAGTTTAACTAGTTTAAAACCCATGTATTACACAGGATTACATAACCAACACTTAAAACTTTTTATTGAATCATTGCATATATATATTAAGTTACTACGT
>WOUH02000015.1:7442099-7462614 GCA_009936405.2 Stevia rebaudiana
GTGCAACTGTTTTACCTACTTAAATCAATTCTAAGGAAAGATTATCTTGTTGATGTCTTGGTACTTTTCAAGGGATTGTTAGGACAAACTTGCTCTAACGAGAGGTTTCCCTAATCTTAAATCTATCTAGTTTGCCTACTTGGTTTAATAAGATAATTCGTGGGGGTCATGTATTCGGGCTTTTCCAAAGGGTTATAAGAAACGGAGTACTCTAACGAAACACGGTTCTTCATTAGGTAGTAGGTTTACCACACAACAAAGCATTGGGTTAAGTGGATTCGTGGTTAGGGTGATAACCTTCTCATCATCTGAACTTTATTTATCAATTTACTTGCTTTAATTAATCTTGAAAACAAAAAGAAAAAGGTAATCATCATTTCAAAAAGACTTGTTTAAATCTAGTTAGTAGTCGGCAAAGATTTAGTACTTGAACACCAGTCTCGAAGGATTGATACTCGGTTCTTATCAAAGCTATATTACAAACATGACAGGGTACACTTGCCTTTTGTGTGTGTTTTAGTTTAGATGAAAACCATTTAAAACTCGCTATTATGTGAAGAAAAACTGTTAAAAAAACCTGTACTTAGACAACACATCACCAATACATCAAAATTGCGAGTGTCTTTGGCAGTCATAGTTGTTATGAAATACATTGCACTTACCTCCATATCTAACTTGAAGAGAACACTCGAGCTCACTTGAAGGGGTGTTACCCCTTTGTCGTTTAGCACTCACATTTAAAACAATATTTAACAATTTAATCATCGGGGGACACATGCTTTGCTACCACCTAAACTCGATGCAAATCCAAATTGTCATATATTTCCTCCATAAAAAATTCTATTTAAAATCAGGTTTAAAGCCGCGGCACAAATAAAAAAGGATATTAATTCTTTGTAATTTTTTATAAAGTTACTTTTATTGATTTTACCATTTCTGAAAGCACCAAATTACTTGTAGGATAACAAACCCTAGATAATTTTGTAGTTAAGGTTCTGAAAACCTCAAGAAAATCAGCTATATTTTGAGTTCTATCTCAACGTATATGTGAAAACTCTTCCGCTAAACCCTCATCCTAAAGACCACCATAAAATGCTTGTAAAGTTTCTCTTTGTACATTACACTTTCAAACATTTTACAAGTCAAATTCAACCCAGTATGTACATCCCAATTAGGACAACACAACGCCTTCACGTATGTTTACAAAGTTTTCTAAAGTCGATAAATGCTTTTCCTCTTTTCAAATATATTGTGTAACATTATTTTAAAACATTTCAACCATTCAAGTTTAGTGTCTTGTAACACCCTAAGTTTTGAATATTCTAAACTATGAGATATAGAAAGGCTTCCACCCACTTAATAACATTGTTAACTCAAGTATGAGGAATTGTGCAAAAGCGAAAGGTGAAAACAATCATCGATATGAAATATATACGTAATAGAAAGGTCGTTCTCTAACCCTTAAATTTAGATACATATTTAATAGATGATTTTAATGGGGTTAGATAGGAAATGAAAAACCGTGAATGTAGGCGAAAACCATGTGTGAAACGGAGTTTGAGCCAAGCAGGAATCGTGAAAACAAGTTATAACGTTCGTGCTGAACCGGACGAACCACGCATCGACGCGCCATGGGATATGTGTCAACGTGGCACGAGGAGGGAATGGTGGCGAGCATAGAACACACATGGCATTTGCCTTGCCACGTGGCAGGCCACGAGCGAGCCACCAAGCGACACGTGGCAGCTTTGAAATGGACCACGCAACCGAGCTTGCGCGATACGCGCAATGAGGAGAGGTAGGGCGCGCGGTACGCGTAGCACACCTGGCCGAGAGCTATAAATAGCAAACTTCTGATATGCTCTTTCCGTCCATCGTTTCCGTTTCTCGATCTTCTTTTACAATCAAATACTCCTCTAGACTCGTAGTGGAAGTAGTGAGGTGCTCGAGAAACGTCAGAAAACTCTTAGGAAGCTCTCGGTGAGCGTGCGAATTTGTTGATTTGGGAAACTCCTTTGGAAGTTGTCACTCGATTAAGGTGAGTTCTTTGAGACCTCTTTTAACTGTTTTTAAAGCTTTTGGGCTGATATGCATACTAAATAAGTAAATGTTTTAAATGTTTACATATATTATGATGCATATTAGTTAAAGATTGTTAAGTTTAACGTATTTTTTGGACAAATACATAGGGCTTATAGATATGATTTGGATGGTTTGGCTAAATGGTTGGTCTGGTTATTGTACTTTATAATATTAAAGTGATGTTAGGGTTGCTTTAAGTATTGAAGGTGTCAGGATTATCATTTGTCATAATAAAAGTAGACTTCCATGCAATGTTTTCAGAACCGGACCGGACGTCGAACCGGTCTTCATACCGGTCAGAGGTCGGATCGGTCGGACCGGATTTAAGAACCGAATGTTTTTTTTTAGTTTTTATAATTTTAACTTCATATATGAGCGTCTTATATCTATGTATATGGATTAACTAGTGTAACTCTTTTATATATGTGTATATAATAATACAAGGTAAAAACATTACATCTCTTGCAAAATGAGTTTAATATTAAAATAAAAAGAAGATAGACATTAAATCTCTTGCAAAATGAGTTTTATATTAAAATAAAAAAAGATAGAAATTAATAAAAGCAATGCTAGATGAGTTGGTTCAAAACAATATAAAAAAGTTTCCAAAGGTGGTGGGTTCGAAACCCACTTCATGTGTGTATTTTTGATATTATTTAATCTTTAGAAACTTCAAATTCTTTCATCCCACATTGGTTGAAAGAAAAAAATTTGGATACTCTGGAATCCAATGTTGGGCATCCATAACAACAAGTTGGGCTTGGAGGTTTGTGTTAATTAGGCCAAATACAAGATCATAGTGGGCTTCAATCACGCAGCCGGCCCAACCGGAAATTTTAGCCGGTTTTCCGGTCCAATCGCCAGCCAACAATTAAACCGGCCGGTTGAGGCAAAAACGGTTTAAGGGTATCTAACCGGACCGCTACACTCACGGGTGACCAGTTGGACCAGTCAAACCGGCCAGTGCGGTCCGGTCACGAAAACATTGATTCCATGTAATGAAAGTGTGGTGGGCAAGTAGCTGGGTTTGCCCTACATACATCCTATAGAACACTACTTAAAGCATACTAATATTGTTTTAATATTATCAAGTGTGATGGGGATTTGGGTTGGATAACATGTTTGGGTGCCTACATGTTGAGAATAGAGTCTTTGTAAAACAAATGGTTTTGACAAAGCAAATGTTCGAGACATGGTTAAGTCATGTACGAACAAGTTTTGAGGAGAGGAGGTTCGAAGCACAGATGAGCCGTGTAGGAACCCAATTTTGATGAATAGGTCTTTGATACGGACGGAGAACCGTATAAAGACATGTTTTAGAAAATGGTTTGATAATATAATTAATAAGATAAAGAACAGTTGGTAATGTAAAGTCATGAAACCTAGTGGATGCCATTATTATAATTTCCCCCCAAAGGAGGAAAGTGGTTCCCTAGAGAAGGGAATAGTAGTAAGACATGTTGTACAACAATCAGTACGACTGAAGAGTGAGGGAGAGCCTGTCCCTAATTAAATGGTGCTTTGTAATATTTACATTAGAACTGTTAATGTCTTATTATTGTCTTTTACTTGATATGTTGAAATGGGTTTATGATATTAAATGTTTTAAAAGATGTTGCTAAACTATAAATTTAGAACTTACTAGCGTAAGCTGACGTTTTTTAGTGTGCATATCAGATGCATGGCAAACTTCTAAATGCATGTGACCAGATTGATTAGTGGAAGGCCTCAGCATGGCATAGTTAGGAGGCCGGGAGTTAGTTAATATATGATGTAAAACATATAATGAATAATGTATTAAAGCACTTTTAATTAATATATGAGAGTTTATTTTCGCTGTTGTGCTATCTCTGTTTAATCAATGTTCACATGAGTAAACTCGATGACGTGACAAGTCCTCAGGTTTTGGGGCACCACAAGTCAGTATTATACAACTAAAGTTAATAATATATGCAACACATCGAGTATAAATAATGTGTCGTTACAAATAAATTGATATTTTAATTTTATTTTTTCAACTACCACAATATTCATAGGCGTTATCAAATGTCATGTGTCAATAAAAAGGTTTTTCTTTGAGGACTCATATAATCGTAGTTTACCTAGATGTTATAAGTGATAATCAGAGACTTTGTCCAATCTTTAAAGAGAAGATTTTAGAGAATATAGCGTTAATGATCATTGAGAGGCTTTGTTTAGCTTTTAGTTAAAATTGTTGAAAGATCTCAAAAACTTTTAATGAAAAAAATTATCTGCTAAGCACAGACATTATTTTCGATCACTATATATAAACGGAGTTTCTTATGGTCCTCAAGTAGAGGGCAAAAAATGTTTGGCGTATACCATGTTTACGTACGAGCTATATTAATCTATCTCATAAATATCACGAGACATCTCATCTTTCTAATAAAAGAGTAACATTTCACCGTGCCATTCTTTTTTAAATTATGTACCATTTGGTATTTAATAATTGTATCATATTTTAAACAATTCAGCACATGTCATTCTTCCTTAAATTATGTAACACTTGGTATTTAATAATTAAAACATATTTCAAACGTGACACATGATATCTTTTACACAAAAAATTAAATAGATTATTTATTTCAATTGTTTTAATTTATAAATAATTTTCTTATTTTTTCTGATTTTATTTTTTATAACAAAATCACATTAATACATTATTAACCTATTGGATAAACTAATCTTTTTTAATAGGATATGTTGTATACAAAAACATGTTTAAAGATTTTTAAATCGTACTTTATTTTTTCATTTTTATAAAATGTTATTTGTTTTTTACATACGATTACGTTGTAATATTTATTTTTAATACTCTTTTGTAGTACATAAGTCAATAAGCTAGTTATATTATATTTTCGTATATATCCCTATTTTCCTTCATTAGCCGCAAATGAAACTGATCTAGAGTCATTAGGTAAACAACATTTTTATTCAATTTTTAATAATTTTTATTTGTTTCAGACAAGTGTGTTCCCTGTATATGGTTCGGGTTAGGTTTATCATCACATTCCAATTCCCCCAAAAACTAGCGCTAGAGTTGAAGAACCAATTCGATAGCAGGAGAGATGGCAGGAGGTCATGGATATGGTAATGGAACATACAAAGGAGTCCATTTGCATCAGCCTAAGCGTTGGCACACCATCACCGGAAAGGGCATGTGCGCCATGATGTGGTAATCTACGCAACCTTTTCCAGTTTTGATTTCGTTTGTAAGTTTGCGATTTTGCTTCAATATCCTTCGATTGAGTATTTTCATGCGTACAGATGATGGTTGATGTAATACAGTAGTGTTAATTTTATGTTTTGGTTAGTCATGTCTTTGATTCGTCCGAAGTTTGAATTTTGGGGGAGAAAATAGAAATCGAAGTTGTATTGATAGGATCTAAAGATTTGATTGAGGATACAGTTGATCGGGAATGTAGGTGCCCAAACAAAGAACATTGATATTGTAAATCGGAAGAAATATCTTGATATGATCTATATATATCACCACTCGCAAAAAAAGAAGCTTTTTTAACTTCTGAAGCTAAAAAATAATATAAATGAATCCAAATTCAAATGTGTTATTATTGTATCTGAAATGCATTTGCTGTGTGAACTTGCAGCCCTGCAAATAACAAATAATATACATGGGTGCGTTATCATTTTACATTACTGGTGTTGTTTTGACTTGCTTACTGAAAAATGATAATGTCTGCTATGCTGAATAAGTGAATATTCTTCTGATACTATACAATAAGAATTATATTGTCCTTCCTACTGCACTCTCATTTTTTTTTCTTCTAAATGATGTACCCTTTGAATGTTAAGTTGTTTGTGAAACGTTTTGCAAACTATGCATATGATAATAAGTAACATTTATTGGAGTTTTCTTTCATGAACGGTGTTTACCATATGCTGATATGCATTAGGCTTATTGCTTATTTGCTTATATAACAATCATGAATGTAATGTAATGTCAAGTATTATATGCTATTCATGTCAACAAAGTGTTCTTCACATCTGTTAATTTTTTAAATTTTTTTTCGGTTTACAACTTATTTTGGTTACATTTGGATTACCTTAATTAGTTTCATGTAAAAGAATTTTATGTACTAAACAAATATGGAAATTGTGATGAATATTTCTTGGATTGATACAGAAGCTGACTAATAACTTTAAGTGCAATAAATCAGAGTTGCATTAATAACTGTGATGAAGGTCTTTCCGTATTGGTTAATATTCTATAGGCTATCAAACGCTGTAATTACATTTTTACCCTTTTGATCTACAAGTGAGTGCTTTACTATTTATTATGCTTTTACTGCTGCTTTGCTTGTTAATGGACGTAATTATTCATGTTAAACTGTAAATTACATTTGTGTATTTGGTAGGTGTAACTCTTTTATGTTAGTATTGACAAACCAGATATTAAATGATACCATGAAGGGTATTAATGTCTTTAATAAAAGCTTACCAGATACGACATATTTCAGGTTTTGGATTTTATATCGCGCTAAGCAAGACGGCCCTGTAGTTCTGGTGAGCATCGGTTTATCACTTCTTTTAGTTTTTTAGAAAATGCAGGTGTGTTATTAATAATTTTAAAGGAAAACAATAAAACATAAGAATATGACTACTGCATTTTGAAACGGGGAAAAAGACTGCTACTTCTCTCATGGATATTCTAAAGCAGTTTGAACAACTTTTTTTTTATAAAAAAATACTATTTTAACCCTATAATGATGTCTTGTACAGGTGTAGTTTACTATTAATTACTTTCCGAAGGGTGGTCTCTTAACCTAATTGGAACATATTCTTTTGTTTGCATTGGGGCTAAACCAGTCAACAAAAACAAAAATGCATGCTTTTTTTGCGTATTTTTGTTTTGAAGATGTGAAATTGATTGGTTTTAAATTGTGCGAATAATGCACTGACGCGTCATTGTTGAGTTGCATCTCGCAAGATGTGTTAGACGAATGCAACATGGATTTTTTAACTGTGTTGAACCTTTTTATTAAAACAATTATTTTTTTTTATTTTTTTTACTTTTAAAGCATTTTAACTATATTCTGACTATTTTAGCATCCATAAGACTCTCTTTAACCTTTTTAAGAATATGGTAGCCTTTTTTCGCTTTTTTAATCATTATTTTCCCTTAAAATTTTTGTGAAACTTGATGTTTTTTTCTATATATAATTTTTAATATTTTATTTATTTATTAACAAATGTACTCACATTGCACGTCCCACATCACGCATCAGATTTTGAAAACAAGCGTATCAGAGCGCATTTTGCAATATAAAATTAAAATAGCACAATAGATTAGCTTGAAACATACTAAATTTACTCCGGTTTTACACACATATAGGGATGGCGGCATCCTTGGGAAGGACATGGACATGGAGACGAGCATTAGGTAATATCTTGGTTCAGGTGTTGGGATGATCAAACGAGACTTTAAAACTATCGCGTGTTCTACTTGTCAGTGCATATTTGATGCCCTTAAACACAATCTGTGTTTCTGAAAGAACTTTTGTCTTTACTGTTAAAATAAAGTGATGACTATTGAACTTGTGAACTATCTATGCGACTTTTTCTTATGGTATTGACTTTTGTTTCACCTGTTTGCATGGAAAATTTGGATCGGGTTATCCAACAATCTTTATTGATTTGAGGTCAGATTATTTTTTTCTTCTTTTTTGTTGACGGTATAGAATGGTAGTGTTTGTCAAAGAGATGCATCATAGGTCAATCATGGACACATGTGAAAAATGATCAAATTTAACTGTAATTCAAACTTGGTTGTTTGGTCAAATATAGTTTAGAAAAATATCACGAAATAGCAATCATATTATTATAATGTTTCACTTACGCATCTTTGGTCAAAATTGGGTTACTAAATCTCTAAATTCTGTCATCACCGAATCTTGTTTGTTTCAAGAAATCAATGGAAGATAAGATGAGTTGGTTGAAATTTTTAATACATGTAATTATATTAAAACAAAACATGTTAATTATATTAAAAAATAAAAAGGGAAAATTAAAATTCATGTCACCCCTTTAAAGTAGCATAGAAAAAGAAACAAAATTTCTTTAACGGAAACAAATCATGCATTAAAACCCTTATTTTAAATAAAGATTAAAGCTGAGTGATTTAAATGAAACACCTTTAAACTTGAGTGACATATTGAAACATTTTAAAAGTTGCTTACTATTTACATATAAGTTTTTTGGTGCATAATATAGGATACAATCAAAATACTACACGTGTATAAAGAGAAAGAGTATAGACGTAAAACACATGCTTAGAAAGATTCTTGTAATTAAATAAAGTTCCACATTTTTTTTACATCTAATAACTTTTTTACACTTTAATATTTTGTTTGAAAAAAGTTACACAATTAAATAAATAATTTCATTATCTTTAATTTGAATATAGTATTGATAAGTTTTTTTTTAAATTTTTTTACGTGGTACGTAATTATGTACATGGTACGTGATTTCGTGGTACGTAATTAATACACTTGGTATGTGTTCAAAGTGTCTATTTTTGCCGTGGTACATAATTATGTACATGGTACGTTATTTATATACTTTATCCGTAATTGTAGCTTTGTAGGGATACTGGAATATCGAACGAGAACATGTAAAACGTTAAAATGACGTTTCTACCCCATTTTTTCAATTTCCGGACGTTTTTTTGCATTTATTTAATATCATAAATATTACAGTTTTACCACCGTGTGGCCCTTCATTAAAACGATCCGATTGATGAAATCACATCCTACGTGATGCACGAAAAAAAACCATATGTATTTTAACCGCCCCTATATATATTGGGTGGATAAAACCGAAACCCATTTAAGATGTGAAACCCTGGAAACCGTAAGATATGTTACATATGTAACGACGACCTTTTTTTAAAACTTTATTTTTTAGATAAATTTTACATTAAATTTCTATGACTTTTGGTAAAAGAATTATAAAAAAAGCACCGACTAGTTTTAAAAAAAATATTTTTTACAAAAATCGGTGAAAAGTTACATATTTAACATGTGTTACATATGTAAAATTTTGCTGAATATTTATAAAAACAAGTTTTTTTGTATTATTTTAAAGAAACTGTTAGAGGGTTTTTAGGGTTTTTTATTAAAAGATGACGAAATAACATTTGAAAGTGAGCCTTTAAAAAAAATTGAGCTTGAGTTTTCAAATGTTTTCACATCTGTACAGTTTCCACTTCTATGTAAAGTGTTAAGCCATCTGGAGGGCTAGGCGATGAAATGTGGTCGATACAAGCCAGGACACTAAGTGAGTTTCATGATTATCTTTCCACAATATATATATATATATGTATGTATAGGGTTATCATCAAATAAGATCAAAGGCTCCTTATTGTAGAAAATGCAAGAAGTCCAATAACCCCTAACTCAAACGAGCTCTTATTGAACTCATTTTAGTAGCGGTAGAACATTCTCGCCAAAGTCTACAATATTAGATTTTAGGGTTTAGCTTTAAAGTTTAGCTTTATGGTTTATCTTTTAAGCTTTAAATTTTAGGGTTTAGCCTTTTATAGTTTAGCTTTTTAAGGTTTAGCGTTTTAAGTTTAAGGTTTAGCGTTTTAAGTTTAAGGTTTAGCTTGAGGGTTTAGAATTTACCTTTTAGCTCACTGTGTTCTATTGCTAATTATTGTGTTTTACTACTTGTCACTATTTTTTATGGTTTAACTTTAGAGTTTAATTTTATGATTTAGGATTTGGGATTTAACAAGTCGGTTCTAATGTCGCTAGAATGAGTTCAATCGAAGTTCGTTTGAGCCGATTATGATTTTTTTAAAATCCTTTATACCCTTATTACAACAAGCACCCTTCTTTTTCAATTGTAAAGTAAAAAAAATGATAATATTACTTTTTTTAATTATGTACCCATCTACTTCTAACAAAGCATTCTAAAAAATGTCACATGCAATTTTTTTAAATTTATTTTGATTATTTAAATTAATTAAATTAATATTTTGAATTCTTTTATACTTTTATATTATCTTAAGTTATAAAATAAATTTAAATTTATTATTATCTAATTAAGTATTTATTTTATATCTATATTTAAAAAAGTAAACCTCACTTTTTTTCCATTAGGTTTGCAATAGTTAACTATAGAGGATAGTAAGTAAAACGGACAAAACCCATCCACGAAACCCAAAACGAGCAAGATCCGGCAAAAAACAATTTGAGCGGGAAAAGTGTAACAAACTCGTGACACGTGGCAGAAATCCAGAGGCCCTCAAAAAGCACCATTCATCTGGACCATTGAGGGAGAACATGCTTTCCTCACCAATGGGGCCCACTCAAACCACCTATAAATAGGAAGATCACTTGTAGAAAAAGGGGGAGGCAATCTAACAGAATTCTCGGGGTAATTATCAGATATTTGTAATAGTTGTGAGAATTGGATTTTGATTGGATTGTAAGCTTCATCATTGGAATAGAAGTTCTAAATCTGCATTAGCGATTAGATTTCTGTTTCTTCATTAAATTTTATATATAAATTTTATATTTTACGTTTATTTAATTTGTATATATAAATTTTATATTTTACGTTTATTTAATTTGTATGATTATCAAATAAATTTAAAGAATATATATTTAAAAAGTTTCTAATGAAAAATTTAAAAATCTCAAAGCATAATTTATAGTCATACAAGTGTTAAACATTTATTTTTTTAAGTGTTCACAGTATAACAATTTAATATATATATGCAATAATTTAATGATAAAGTTTTAAGTGTTAATTGGGTTTTAACCTAGTAACAAAATATTATGATCTAATGTAAATCTCTATATTTTTTATTTAAGCTACCTTCTTAGTATTAAATATCCACTCGTAAAATTTCGGTAGGAAATTCAGCGCGAGTAATTTAGGTCTAAAATACCGTCGCAAGTTTGGTCACTGATTTAGGGGCAGTATTTTCACTAATATCTGTAGCAAACTTATTTTCGTCACAGAAATTATCGCAAGATGTATTAGCGACCAAGCTTGCATGACCATAGTTTTTATTCGTAAATTCCTTCGCATATGATCATTTACAACGGTTATGACTAGTTTGTAAATAAATAGTTATATAGGGGTTATGATTTAGAAAACTTGGATGTGTCGTTAAATCAAGTACAAAGTACAAACGAAAACTTGCATAATTATCTCCCAAAGTACATATTTTCCAAACCCTGCCCCAAAACATCAATAAGACAAACAAAAGCAGAAAAGACGGAGTCACAAACAAAAGATAACTATCACTTCCACTTCTTTTCTTCTTCTTTCTTTTTTTTTTAAACCTTCCAATATGCTTTGTAAAAATGGTGTTACTTAACTTATAAAATGAAGTGTATCTCTACATTCTTATGGCACATACCCTCTTTGGTCACTTTATGGATACCCCTCTTGCCTCTCATATTCTTCCATTGTGTCAAACTCATATTTTGATTCTTTATTATTGTTGTTATTCCTATAATACCCTTCACCATTGTCACTCACTTCTTCCTCATAGCTACTTTCTTGGTTATTCCCATTGTTGTTTGCATCATAATAGTACTTACCATTCTCCAAAAACCTTGTGTCACTTAATCCTTGTTGCTCCACCATGTACCCGTTTTCATTGCCATTGTTTACCTCTTTTGAGCTCGTGTATCCATTGCCATTGTAGCCGCTATTCTCTTTTGTGAAGGTCATGTAATTGTTGTTATTATTGTTGTTGAGTTCGACATAACTATCGGGCTTGTAACCATTGTTCTCATTCGTAGAGCTTGAGAATTCATTGCCATTGTCTTTGTAGTTGTTGTTGCTATACATATTCTGGTTGTAGCCATTTTCATTGTTGTCGTAACCATTCTGGTTGTAGCCATTCTCATTGTTGTCGTAACCATTCTGGTAGTAGCCATTCTCATTGTTGTCGTAACCATTCTGGTTGTAGCCATTTTCATTGTTGTAACCATTCTGGCTATAGCCATTCCCATTGTTGTAACCATTCTGGTTGTAGCCATTCCCATTGTTGTCACCATTTTGGTTATAGCCATGGTTCTCATTCGTCAAGCTCGAGTAGCCATTAACATTATTCGAATAACCATTATTGTTAGTGGAATAACTCTGGCTACTAAGTAGCTTCTCAAACGAGTCCTCCTTTTTGGAATCGAACTCGTCTGGTGTAGTTTCTTTTTCCTCCCCATCCTCAGGGGTTTCATTGTTGAAACCCTCGACTGAAGATGTGCGGTACTCCTGTGAGGAGTACTCACTTGACCCTTGACCATAAAGACCATAACCATACTCCTCCTCAGCTGGTGCCGGTGCAGGAGCCAATAATAATGGCTGCTTTTCCGGCACCAACCCTGGAAACAACACCGGAGCAGGTGCAGGTGTTGGTGGTTCTGATGTTATTTGTGAATTAGAAAGGTAATGAATGACCTTGGTGAAGAACTTGCTCTCTCTAGCATGTGGTTGGAGAGAGAGTGAAAAAACTATGAGTAAAAAGAAGAGAGTATTAGCAATGGAGGCCATGGCACTAAACTGAGTTTGGCTGACAAGGTTTATGATCACAAAGTGGTGGATTTATAAGGGGTTTAACCGGATTGAGAGGCGGGGATTGAGGTGGTGGGGTACCCTTAAAATGATGAATGTCGATGGAGTCTTATTGCATGTGCATATAATGAGAATGTTTAAAGGGGTGGTGGGGTAGGATGGGGATTAAGTAGGGTGGGATGGGGGTGTGGATGCACTCAATTTACGCTACCTAAAATAATTACCATCTTCTTTTAAGTATACTATGGCAGACAACAAGTACAACAATGTTTGATATCCATACCTAACTTTTTAAAATTATTTTAATAAATATATGACAGAATAATTTTATGTTTAAAATTTTTATAAGTACTTAAATCCTTAGGGTAGTATCTCTCGGGTAAGGTAATCGGCAAGGGAAGCCGTTCGGCAAGGGAAGCCGTTCGGTAACACCGGCGCCACTTCGGCACGTACGGGCGGGTAGGGGGTGGGTGGCTAGTTTTTGCCGAGTCGGGTTGATGATTCCAGGATTGAATTTTCGATCGTTACCCCCTTTTCGACCGTTACCCCCCTTATAATTAAAAAATAATATTTAATCAATTTCAACACACCCTATAAATAAATCCTATAAATCCACATATCTTTTATATTTTTCTTTCAACCCCACATCAAAAAAACTTGTATTTTTTCCTTCACCCACACCCAAAAAATGGATCACCTTAACATTTATATCTCACCCAACTCACCTTTCGAAGAGTTCAAGTTTATTGCCGGGGGTGAGAGTATTGAATTTTTAGCGGGTGTTGTTGTCGAACCTCAAGCTGAATTAGGTGACATGGCTACATCAAGTCGAACGCATATCAGTCGTGATTGTGAACAAGCTCAAGAGAAGGTTGTGAGAGACTATTTTGTAGCCGATCCGGTATACGGAGAACACATCTTTCGCGAAAGGTTTCGAATGTCAAAGAGGTTATTTTTAAAAATTGTTGAAGACATAGAAGCTGATTATTTTAAAGAGCGAATGAACGCAAGAGGGAGGAAAAGTTTCACGCCGTTACAAAAATATACGTCGGCGGTTAAACAACTCGCAACTGGTAACATTCCCGACGAGTACGATGAGTACTTAAACATGGCAAATAGAACATCGCGTGAATGCCTAGAGCATTTTGTTAATGCTATTATTAAATTATACCGTAGTGAATTCTTACGGAAACCAACAAGTCACGACATTGCGCTATTGTATGAAGCACATAAAGATAGACATGGAATTCTGGGTATGCTAGCGTCGATTGTACACATTTTGTTTGGAGAAATTGTCCGACTAAATTTCGCGGACAATACATGAGAGGTGATCATCAGTACCCGACACTCATGTTAGAGGCGGTGGCTTCAAATGATTTGTGGTTTTGGCATGCGTTTTTTG
This sequence comes from Stevia rebaudiana, assembly GCA_009936405.2. Classification (NCBI taxonomy): domain Eukaryota; kingdom Viridiplantae; phylum Streptophyta; class Magnoliopsida; order Asterales; family Asteraceae; genus Stevia; species Stevia rebaudiana. The sequence goes on from WOUH02000015.1 coordinate 7,456,159, forward strand.
ATCTAGCCGGCTCCAATAACGACATCAACGTTCTCCAACAATCGCCACTTTTTACAACAGAACTTGGAACCGCACCTAAGTCTCCGTTTTTTATCAATGATAGTCTATACAAGTGTGCATACTATCTAACGGACGTGATATATCCTACGTTGTCTACATTTGTTAAATCATTCCCATTTCCTACCTATCCAAAGGAAAGAAAATTTAAGAAGTTGCAAGAATCTGCAAAAAAAGATGTTGAGCGTGCTTTTGGTGTTTTAAAAGCGAGATGGGGAATACTTAGACGACCTAGTCTAGCTATGACTAAAGGAAAGATTAGAAACGAGGTTTATGTGTGCAATATATTGCACAATATGATAATAAAATATGACAACTTTGCCATATCACTGGTCTACATAAGGGATCCTCCGGTAGAAACAGTGATTGATGATAACGTGCTTGCGGAGTTGCAAGACCCGGCGTTACATTTTAAACTTCGATTTGATCTCGTGGAGCATGTAGCGAGAATCATGCCGGAAGTGAACCCGGATAATTAGATGTATTTTTTCGTTTTTTTTATTTTACTTTATTTTTATATTTTTATTTTTTCGTATTTTTAATGTAACTTTGTTGTTCAATTAATTAAAAAAAATAATATTATTAAAGTTTTTTTATCCTTTTTAAAAAACATTAAAAAAAAAGGTGGGAGGGTAGTGGGAGGGTACCATTGCCACTAATAGAGGTACTTGGGAGGGTAGTTGGAGCATTTGACGTGGCATAATTTAATTGGGTAATTTGGGAGAGTAGTTTTCTTTGGGAGAGTACCACTCCCTCCACCCTTATATATGTGTTACTAGCTTAAAACCCGTGTATTACAGAAGGTTACATAATCCACACTTAAAACTTTATCATTGAATAACTTTATGATTGGGTAATTTGGGAGGGTATAGAACCACCAGTCACCAGCGACAGCACCTCTTAAAGCTACCAGCAGCCAAAATTATCCAGCAATAAAAATTCTCCGTACAGAACAAGAAGAAGCAGCAACAACCACAGATCAATCTTCTTTCAATCTTCAGGTGTTGGTTGCAGATCTAGGGTTTCATCAATTCAAGCAATGGGTGTTGGTTGCAATTGATTTCAAGGACCGGGTGTTGGTTGCAGACTAGGGTTTCATTGATTTACAGATCGGAAAGAAGAAGGGTTTCATGGAGTAGCGATTTGCACGACCGGATTTTTTTGTTCATGGGGGTTTTATAGGTGGAACAAAGTGAACGTTGAAACTTGTGTTTTCCCCTATTTTTCAGCTCCATAGGGTCAGGCAGGTAAGTGCTTATGTTTAGTGGTGGTGACTGGTGACGGTGAGTACCTGTAGATGAAGAAGATGATGGATGAGGATGGTTATTATATGATGATGATGATGGATGGATGAAGAAGATGATGGATGATGGTCATGGGTTGCGCTTTGCAAGTGGGTGGTAGACGGTGGTGAACGATTGGTGGTTGTGGATGGTGAACGGTGGAAGGTGGTGGTGGTGGTTAGGTGATATGATGGTGAACAGTGGAAGGTGCTCTTTGTCTGTGTGAGAGAGTAGAGAGAGCGTTGAGAATTTAAATTGTTGAGAATTTAAATTGTAAGATTAAGATAAATTACACAGTTAGTCCATGTGGTTTCAATGTAACCATTTGAGTCCCTATGGTCATTTTGGACTTTTTAATAAAATTTAACAGAAAAATTTAACTCTGTTAGTCATTTGGAATCAAATGGATACAAAATGCAAACCACAGACCCAAGATGGATGAAAATGAAAACTTTGAATTCAAATTGATAGTATGGTGAAACCACAAGGACGCAAACGACAATTACTCTTTCTAAATTATGGGAAAATATAATAACAAATAATTTTAATCTCATATCAGATAATTCCTTCCCATCTCCACCGCAAATATCTTTAGAGCAATCAAATACACACCCCATATTTGGGGGGTATGACTTGAAATTTCAAAGGTGTTTTTAAATGTTTTGTGGGTGGAGAAAAGAGAATCAAATTCATGGTTGTTTTAAGTGGATGGAGCACTTACTCTCTGGTGCTACAAAGTACTATCTGTATAAAGTTTGTTTCTTATAAGCTCTATACCTCGTTACACAGTTTTCAAATTCTCGTATGTATTTATTATCGCCGATCATAAACAAATATAAGACACTATTGAGTTGCTAGTTTAACCATATTTCTCTAGATAATACCACATAGTGTTTTTCAGTGCTCGTATGTCATTCACTCATACATGAAAACTTTCCTTCTTAAGTATGCTCAAAAAATTGAAGCATAAACTAAGTATTTTATAACAGAAATTGTTATATTTCTCAACGGGAAAAATTAATATAGCAAAAGACCTATAATTCTAACTGTGACAAATAGTATTTTATCTTGAGAAATTAAGTTGACCATCTAACCTTAGAATTAAATGGGTAAATAAATATGAGTATTATCAAGTGGCATTTGTCTTGATGTACCCTATGTACTTAACAAAGGAGAGATCATTATCGCCCAGAACATAACACTCTAGAATAAGTCATGGTTTTTCACTTTAGTCAGGGTTTCCACAAAGTGAGTTTCCTGTCTATTCCTAATATGACCTACACAGATTTGTGTATGATACACACAAATTACATTCCTATAAATGTGGGCTCTTACATTCCTATAAGCTGATTGAATGATGAAACGATTTGATAATGGTATTATCATTACCATTCGCGCATATGAGCATTTTTTTCGTCTCGTCCCAGACACTTAAATCCTTAAGACCAGCCCTGATTATTCGTAATTACACCAATCGATCGATAGTTTTGTTTGTCCAAAGCAAGCTAAAAAATTTAAAATTGTTTTCACACAGTTTAAAGATTTAGTTTATGCATATTGTATTGTAGTCTGCAAAATGCAGAAAAGCAGCAAAATTATCTCTGATTCATCAAAATCCAAAAATACATACTTTGGTCAACTCATTTGATAGATCCACTGATTGATCGATGGTTAGCAAAATAAACCAAATAAATCGAATTCAGTTTATCAAAACAGAACAAAATTTGAATTCGGTTAGTTACAAAACTAATGGAAATCGATTGACCACAAAATTTAAAAACCAAACCAATAAACAAAAACACGTGGCAAAATTTCTCTAATTAATAGAAACCCAAAAATCGCACAATCGAAAACAAAATCAAACCACATTACAGAAAATCAAATTTGAATCAAAATTCGTTTCTTTGAACCTGGACGAGGTTTCACTATCCTAGCTTTCAGAGTCTGCCAACTAGATCCGTACCCGAACCCTTGCCCGTATCCAAACCCGACTCCAACGCCGCACCCAAACCCAAGTCCAAACGCAACCCTCACATGATTCCACGCCGAACCACCAAACCCCATGCCGCCGACCAAACCTAACCCCACCCCGACGCCGCACCCCACCCCCGCACCACCTCCCGGACCAAGAACCGAGTCTTCCATTTTAGGGGCGTTTTCGTGGATGAAATCAGCGACGGAGTAAGCCTTTTCTTTGTCGGCGGTGAGCTTTAGTCCCTTCCATTTCCACAACGGTGGCTCCTGGTTTTTCTTGTTCTTGGTGTGTATGCCATTTATGTAACTGGAATTTGGATTCATCGACTTTAATTTCGATAGAATTGGTGGGGTGGTAATTCGTAGATTAACTGGATAAGGTTCTTCGTTTGATTCGATAATCTATGTTATATAATCTACGCGAACCAATTATCTATAGCTCAAATGGTTAGAGTGAGGTCTTCAAAACTTCATAAAAATGGGGAGGTTTTAGGTTCATATCTCATCTGAGACATAGTTTCATGTTGGGTCAGAGATTTTCACACAGAGTGGGTTTCCTTCTTGATGGTGTTCGTGTTCTTGGCCTCTTGGGTGACTCAAGCCTAAAACGTCAAAATCAGTATGGACAATTGACATCTCGTCTCAGAAAGACTCACTCGGGTATTAGGGGTGGTTTCAAACACTATAAAAAAATATATATAATCTCCTAGGTTATATATAACACGGTTGCAAACTTGCAGTGATAATGTTGCTTGGTTATAAAAGATACAAAACTCATTTTATTATTATACAAGTAAAATAAATTGTAGAAAAGTAACAAATAATTAATTTCAAGATAAAATACATTAAAAAAAATAAATATTTTAAAGTGTAAATATGAATTACATATAAATGTATAAGGTAAATTATAAATACTTAATACTACTACATGTAGCTTACTACTATTACACAAGCCATTTTTTTGTCAATGTTTTGTAGTAGCATAAATGAAATTCCAACAATAGCTTGTGATCTGACATTCTTGGCAATTTGGTATATTTAAGACCATTAAGAAGATCTTGTGAGCAAAAATTTACTTGTACCGGATCACTAAAATGCTATCAATGACAAACATTCTTTTATTTAACGAAGATTTAAATTTACATTCAATTGAGCAAGTTATGGGTCAACCAAATCTATAGTATCTAAATTCTAATATTACATTCAATTGATTCAAAATGACAATTGTAATTCTACCATCTTTCTAATAAATCATATATAAATTACAACATTAACATTCATAACATATAATGTAGAAAAAATGTTGACATATCATCCTTCTAGTAACGTTGACAATTACAGTATTTATCTCCATAAGAAATTAAAAAATTAAAGCAAACTGAATTCAAATATTTTGATATGCTGTAACTATGGACCAAACCAAGTTGATCTTTCAACATACGAACATGTCAATTGAGGTAAAAATAATTATGAGTCAATCAAGAGACAAAAGTCGTTATGATCTCATATTTGTAATTCTAAATTATGGGTTTAACTATTAAAAAATGAATTAGAATAGATATTTTAGTATAATCTATGAACCTGTTGAGTTTTTAAGCTGTATTCAATACAATGTGCAAAAGTCGCTAGACGCTCCTAGGTCGGTTGACTATGGAGTTGGGAGTACTCGGGACTACTCGGGGAGTACTCGGACATAGTAACTTACAAATAACTATATTTTCCATAGATTATATATACGTAAAACATAATAAATTTACTAATATCTAAGAAAATACATGCTCAAATCAATAATTACATTAAACTATTTACAACTATAGTCATAATAAATCAAAAGAATAGACAAATCACAATACCACATACCTTAGACCTCTTAGAAGTGCTGCCTTTAAACGAATCCTTAGTGCTTAGTTTCAAAAGCGGTAAAAAACATAAATGGAATTAATTAGTGCTTAGTTTCAAGAAATCTTGAATATGTGACTAGTATAAATAAATTTTAATTAAATGAAAAGGAAACAAAAAATAAACTGTTTATATAGATTGTAATTTGTATATAATTTTGTCCGATAAGTACTACTGGAACGTTTGGTGCAAGCAAATCTTTAGGCAGCTATATGTAGGGGTGTTCAAAATAATCGAAATTCGAAAAAATCCGTTGTTCGAATCGTATCCGAAACCCGAAAAAACCGATTCGAAATGAGATTCGGATTATTCGGATCGGATAATACGATTTCAGATTCGAATTCGAATCGGATTTCGGATTAGTAGAAAATTTTTTTTCGGATCGGATATTCGAATTTAATCCGAATAAACCCGGTTTATTCGGTTTATTCGGTTTATTCGGGTTGTTCGAGTTGTTCGGATACAATTTTTTAGGTTTTTCAGTTTATTCGGATAGATTCGAATCGGATTATACGATTTTAGATTAGGATCGGATTCGGATTTGAATCCAAAATTTTCTAATTCGAATAATCCGATTCGAATAACCCGAATAACTCGAAATCCGACTCGATGAACACCCTTAACCATATGAGAATCAAAGATAACCTCAAAGCTAGTACTATATTTATCCAACTTTACCAATACAAAAAGGGAAAATGTCATAAAAAAATCAACCTTTAGTTTTTTTCATTTGCCCTTTCAAATTTTCAGGTTTTCATCATGCTTTTGAGTATATAACCAAAGAATTAATGTGTTACCTGGATTGTAAAACAAAATATAATAAGAGACCATGAGATCCCAAAAGTAAACCATTGCATACAGATAGACAAATATTACTTGCAAACTGTTATTAAACTTGAGTTTTTCCTCTTCCAAAGAATTTTTTTTGGCAATTAGTATAAAACTTAGGCCATAATACAATTTCAATCCAAATATTAAATTGCTTTGCTATTACCAAAAAGAAACCGCTAACATTTAGTTAAATCCCAATTATTTACTTTACTTTTTAAAAAGTTTTACCACTGGCCCGTGATAGTCGATCAGAATCAAACAACCGAGTATATGATGATGATGAATTAAATACAAGGAAACACAACCAGTGGCGAACCCAGGAAATTTTTTCCTAAGGGGTCGAAATTTTCTTAAGGTCGTTTGAGTATTATTATATAGTAATTTTTTTCAATTTTTGATCGGGTCGGTTAGG
>WOUH02000015.1:7470884-7491151 GCA_009936405.2 Stevia rebaudiana
AATGGCATAACGTTCCATTCGTAATGACCAAAAGGAACATTAAAACCAGTTTTGTATTTATCTTTTTCAGCAATTTGTACTTGCCAAAAACCTGATTTCATATCAAATTTTGAAAATATTTTTGACTCATATATCTTTTTTAATAAATCTCTTTTATTAGGTATTGGGTATCTTATCCATTCTAAAACTTTATTTAATGGTTTGTAATTAATAACTAATCTTGGTGCTCCTCTTTCGATTTCATTCTGATTTTGGACATAGAAAGCTGAACAAGACCATGGGGACTTAGATGGCCTTATTAGTTTTTTATCTAATAATTCTTGTATTTCTTTTTTACAATAGGTTTCCAGTTCTTGCGACATATGTATAGCTTTAGATTTCGTTGGAATACCCTTTTCGTTAAAATCTTTAATATATGGAAGTGTAACTATATGTTGTTTTCTTTCCCAAAAAGCGTTTGGAATATTTGCACAAACATTATCTTTGAATTTTGTTTCAATATTTTTAATTTTTTGCTTAATAATCTTATCTTGTAATTGATTTTTTATTCTTTCATAATCAATTTCATTAACTAAAAATTTCTTTTGTTTTTCTTTTAGACTTAAAATATTTATTTCTTTAGGCATAATTGGATGTATAAATTCAAAACAAATTTCTTTATTTAATATTTTAACATTAATTCCCTTTTCATTAATAGTAAACGGATATAGTTGAGTAATAAAGGAGTTCCTAAAATAATTTGAGAAGTTAAGTTTTTTACTAATATTAATTGTGTTTTATAGCAATAATTTTCTTTACATATGTGAACACTAGATAATTTGTAATTTATATGTAATCTTGATCCACTTGCTGTAGATAATCTATGTGATGTTTTTTCATAATATTTTGTAGGAATAAGACCTTATTGAATACAGTTCATATCTGCTCCACTATCAATAAGAGCTACTAATGATATACGAAATTCATTATTAATAATAATATTTAACTTAGTATACCATTTTTGATAATTTATTTCTTGGAGAATGTCGACCTTATTTGCCTTATCTTCAGTTGAAATAACAGCTTTGTCTTTTTCTATATTCTTAATTTGTAACTTAATATTTTTAATGTCTTCTTTTATTTCTATTATAGTTACTGGGTCTTCCGTTTGTATATATATATATATATATATATATATATATATATATGATATGTTTTATATTATAACTCTTTTAACCTAATGTTTTATTTTCCCTTCAAGGCTCCAACATCCGGTCTACCCTATGAATGAATGAAGATGAAGATTGAAATGAAAATAAGGGTGAAAATGAAGATTAAATGATACTTTTTTTTTGTTCTCTTATAATTTCATAACTAGTTTCAAGACTTCATTTTTCTTATGCATTAGGAAAATATATTTTCTTATATTTGATTGTCTTGAAATTATTTTGGATTTTTTTGATTGTATGAATCGATACACTTATTTCCATTTTGATTGTATAATTTCCACTTATTTCTTATGTTTTTTGCTTAAGTTGAAAACCCGAAATATACCTGAACCCAACCTGAAAAACCCAAAAAACCCAACGGGTTTGGGTTTAAAAGTTCTAAAACCCAAAGTTTGGGTTTGGGTTTAGCTAAAACCCGACTTTAGAAGATAGCACAGAAGAAATGTTATCGTTTACACTTTACCTTGGAGAAGAAAGGGATTCAGAATGGGATTGTGTAGATGTGTTCGTCGAATGACAGCGGTGATGTCGAGTGAGACTAGGGTCTGTGTTTGTGAATTGGAGAGGATAACTAGAGAAATGACACAGGTTAATGAAAAATCCAATTTTGGTTTCATGGCCTAACTAAAAGATTTAGACTTTGTTGGGCATGACATAATGGAATAAACAAGAGAATGAAATGAAAGATAATAGAATGAAAATGAATGAAATAGATCATTACTATTCCGGTGTTCTGTTTGGTTACCATTGGTAATATAAGAAATCATTATTTCATATTGTTTGGTAGACATGAATAGATGAATGTATACAATTCATGGGCCATGTGAGGGACTCTGGTCATTGCTCAAATCATATATCTTGTCGTGAGTCAGGTCGTGGTTGGGTCATGGTTTGGGTTGTGTGTCGACTTATGGATTGGGCAATACGTTTGTTTATTGTTTCAAAACAAATCGCTTGCATCTTCCACTATGTTGTAGATTATGCTATCCTGAAAAAAGTTTATTATTGGTCATTTGGGCATACCTTTTGTTACAACATAAAAAAACAAAAACAAACAAATGTACCCATTAATTAATAATATTCCACTAAGAGAGTCGTGTGGTGTAAGATGAGTAGCTACAACATCACAAAACCATAAATGCAACAACTGTTTACTATAACTAATCAGTTGAATTCATCTTTTCTCATTCCAGCTATTGATTTAACTGCATAAAGCTTCAATAGCCAAGCTTTTGGTTACATCGGGGCACGAGTTGCCAAAGTTAGCCGTTGAAACTGGAACCGAACACATTTTCTTCCCTATACAAACCTACATTGTTTATCAAAATCAAGTTTATGTTACAAATATGTATCATGCACACAAATAAACAGTTTATCAGTTTATGGTTTAACTTAAAAACCAAATTGAGATTAGTCTATTTTGTTTAATCAAATCAAACAAATACAAACAAAAATAAAGTAGCAAAATGAAATGATAAATGTAGTACCTTTTGGACAATAGACAAAACATCTGTATGACAACTTCCTTGAGTAAAAGTACCGCAATCTCCATTGGGGTTGCCGAAACTAGCAAACCGAATGGAAGTTATTTTCCAGCCTCGATCACAAGTCAACCGAACTTGAGGTGTTTGAGAAGTGGAATTGGAATAAGGTTTCCAGAGATCAATGGGAATGGAATCGTGTTCTGAGACATGCCCACAAACCTCATGTCCGGTTCGTGTCAGTACAGATATTTTTGACGGGTCACCACCAAGCTCTTCATGTAGAACAAGTAAGTTCTCACCGGCATGTACCCATGTTCGTGGCACGTGATATCTAGACATCAATTCTTTTAAGTTATTAACTCGCTTTAATACTTTTAATTATAGTATTTTTAGTAGGGTCGTAAATGAGTCAAGGTGCTTGTGAGCTACTTGAGATCGGCTCGCTAAAAGCTCAAATCGAGTTGAGCTTAAACGAGCTCTAGCATCAGCATGAGTTTTGCATCTCAAGTTTAACTAGGTTCACGGGCCTAAGTAAGCCTATAATTTATATAAATTTTTTAAATATTAGATATATATTTACATAATAATATTAATTATATATAACTATGATAAAAAGAAGTAAAGAATATATATTTTGTTATATATGAAAACTATAAGTTTTGCATCTCAAGTTTAACTAGGTTCACGGGCCTAAGAAAGCCTATTATTTATATCAATTTTTTAAATATTAGATATATATTTACATAATAATATTAATTATATATATAACTATGATAAAAAGAAGTAAAGATTATATATTTTGTTATATATGAAAAATATATATACAGTGGTGTGTATTGTGTGAACCAGTTAACCATTTAAGTCAACATGGGCCCTCCATTTTACATTTTTAACACATATGTTACAACTTAGCTCAAATTACTTTTCATAAATTTTGAAACTTTTTACTATTTTTGAAGATATTATTTTAATGGTGGTATTTAAGAAAAATCTGAAGAGAAAGAGAGAAAACGAGAGAGAAATGTGTACAAAGTTTGTTATTAACACATTCGTTAAACTCATAAAATGGAGTGTTGGAATTGATTAATCAAGATAACTTGGTGAAATCGAAGTCAAAATAGGAGTCAAAACAGAAAGTCAAACTACCAGTTAGTTAGTTAAAAGTAGTTATTTAGTATTGTGTGTCTAATTTCGTGTTTGACTTTTCTGTTGTCAAAGGATCTGCACAAATGTGCAGAATCCAAACAACTTGTTTAATCTTAATGTAAATTAAATGATCCTTCGATCATGTGGCCCTAACATGGAGGGCTCAGATTGAGTTAAATAACTAACTCTCTAAGGTCAGGTTCATATAATACACACGTCCCTATACGTACAATTAAAAAAACATATCTAAATTAAATAACCAAAAAAAATAACAAATAAGATGCACCCGAGCCGACCTTGAGCTTTAGATTATCTGAGCCAGGCTGAGCCGAGCCAAACTCTTAGTAAAGCTCGGCTCGGCTCATTAACACCCCTAGTTTATAGTATGCTACTTACAATATTTGAGCAGGTTGACCACACTTCTTCTGACATTTCTGTGCATCATAGTTTCCCCGATAATCACAATGATCGGTGCACCCTGTCGACGGCGAAAGGTAAGTTGACCAATACCGTCCAATACTTTGACCATTGACCCATGTTTGACCTTTCCCCATACTAGCAAGGTTCAATGATAGAGGACCTTTTCCTTCTGGGGCCTTGAATGTGGTCTGAAAAATAATAAACACCCATATTATTTATTAAAGTGTTAAACACACACAAACACGCGGTTTAAAAAAAAAATATATTACATACTTTATACCAAATTAGACTCTGATTAATAGGCAACGAAGCGCCATGGGCCCACAAAGAGCTATTAGCAAGATCGGTTTTATCAAGTCCCAAGCTTTCGCCTTCGGTTCCAACCTAAATGCAAGTGAATGTTTTATATAAATTTTAATGATTGAAATAATATCAATCACAACATTTGAAAACTAATAACTGATGTTGAACATGAACCTTGTAGGTCCACTCGTTAGACGAATAGTCCTTTTTTGCAGTCTTAAGGTCAGTAAGGATGACTGAATATAAACCCGCCCCCATGACATCGAACCAGGGACCATAGTTCTGTAGAAAAGAATGTAAAATTAAAAAATAAAGATAAATGGCAATAAAGTTAGATGTTGAAAAATAAAAGCATAATTTTATGTTTATAGAGTCCGCAAGACCAATAACAGGCTGGTGGGTTTGTAATCTGGTTTTAAATGCATTAAACATGTCATTATAAACGGGTTGGCTTTTGTAATGGAAAGGTTGACCTTATTAATTATTAATTGTTTTTTTGTTCTTGTATTTAAAGAGGTTGACCAGTTTACACAAACAAATTAAAGTGTTAAACAAGCCAACCCGTGTAGATTTTAAATCTTGAGCATGACCCGTTTAACTAAACAAATTATTAAATGTGTTAGCAAAAGGAAACCCAAAACCTAATTATTTTTTATTGTTGTCAGATTTTTATCATCCCTACTTAATACTTATGTTGTTTAAAAAAAAAACTATTCATGTATCTTAAAAAACAAAATATATGCTTATTTATAGAAACAAATGAACCAACATTTGTAATTGACTCACTCATTGCGTATAGTTGCTAATAAATATGTACAAGTGTATAACTTTTAGTTAGAATAATATTTTTGTGAAATATGTAGATAGGGGCAAATAACTAGAAAATATGAAAGAAAATGTCACCTGTACACCAATCAACATACTAATTATATCCAATGTGTTGTTTCCTTTTTCAAGACTGATCTTTTCACTTATGTTGAAGCTTGCGTCATCATGATAACCATACCCGAACGCTACATTTGTTTTTAAGAAAATAAAATATTCAAGATTAATATGAGTTAACATATGCATAATATAACAACTACATTGAAGTAATAGTACCTAAAACTTGTTTGTTTAAGAAAACCAGAGTCGCATGTCCCAAACTCTGAATAAGCAAAAATGCATCTTTCTTTTCATCTGCTTCTATGCTGCAAAATGACAAAATATATTCATATATGTATCACATTACACTCATATAATAAAATTAATAAATTATTACATAAAAGAGTAAACTTTGTTTTTAGGCCCCAATGGTTTGACCCATTTAACCCTTCAATCCAAACTAAAAAAAAAAGTCCTTTATGGGTGCATGAGGTATGCAATCTATAACCCTTTCGGTCCTTTTCGCTAACATAGTTAAGTTTTTCTGTCGGATTTTAATAAAATGACCAAAATACACTTAGACTGAATTGGTTAATTTAACAAACACAATCCACAGGGACCAAAAGCGTAATTTAATATTATTATTATTATTATTAATATTATCATTTCAATTGAGAGCATTTACATTTGGATCTTTAAAATTTATGTGGGTGAGTCATTTATATTATGAAGATTGGTTGAGAGTGTTGGTGAATGCAGAAATATAAATCAACTGATGAAACTATTAAATATATAGAAACACTATTTATTAAAGTGAATATGAGAGACAAAAATGCAATGATAAATGTGTAAAAAAAGAATTATTTGATTGAATTGGAGAGAGAAAGGTAATGATAGATTATAAAAAGTATTATTTAACTGAATAGGAGAGAGAGAAAAAGGTAGTCATAAAGGTATTAAAAATTATTATTTGATTGAATAGGACAGAAAAGATAGTGAATTTTATTTTCGCTTTCCTAAAATTTTACCAATGTAACGGTTTCCTCCTTCAGGATTTTATAATTTTTTATTTAGAAAGTATTACTTTATCTTTGGTGTTTCCACCCTGATTCAATTACCTTGTACTATACCATAAAAAATCACTTGTGTCTTTTGTTGTATTAATCTGCTCTAATAAACCAGTTGTCACGAACGATTCATTACTCCAACCGCCCACTTTTTCCAAATACCAACTCCATGGTGAAGTTGAAAATAATAATTCACTCACACTCGCGCCCGGAGAAAATGAGGCATCACCAATACTTTTCTTTGAAACAACCTTTATCCATATTCAACATGAAGATTATACAAATAAAATCAGATTTCAGATTTTATAAATAAACAAATAATAATTTTAAAATAGAAAAGATGAGCTTACCTTTGCTGTGTTGAAAATAACATTCTTACAATCTGGAAGAATGCTCACAGACCATGCAGGGAGAAAATATGATTTTCCATTAAATGTCACATTTGCATTTAAATTGCTACCATAATTCGCAAGAAAAGCTGCACAATTTTTGTCTGTTTTATAGTATACATCTGCCTGATAAATAAATCATTTGTGTCAAACTGTCAGTGAGATTATCACAATAATGTTTCATAGTATACACAATGTAATATATTTAATAAAATAATAAATATTAGTTTTGTTCAGTTTCTTTCTTTGGTCTACCTTTTGAATTATATTTTATTGAAAAATATATCGTATCAAGAATAAAATATTTTTTGGTCTCGTAATGTCCAAAAAATATTTATGTCTGAAACTCGGTTTTTAATAAAATCTATATTGAAATGTATTCAACCTTTAGCATACCTCTAAGTTTATACCAAGAGATTGATGAGTATGATCTCCATTCACCAAATACTCCTCACAATGTTTTATTGCCATATGTAGGTCCCGCAAGTGACCCCACTTTGGCTGCCTTATAAATCCTGCAAAACTTATCCTCATTAATCTGGCTGATACTTCAATACAGTTAATAGTAGTTCATTTAAATTCAGAAAATTACCATATTCATTAATTGGAGCATCATAATCATAACTTGTAGCAACCAGAGGGCCTCCAGCCGTTCGCCCAAAATTTGTTCCACCAAAATACTGCAAAAGATATTACAATATACTTTTATGTAATTATTATTATTATTATTATTATTATAACTGCTGCTGCTGCTGCTGCTGCTGCTGCTGCTGCTGCTGCTGCGGCTGCGGCTGCGGCTGCGGCTGCGGCTGCGGCTGCGGCTGCTGCTGCGGCTGCTGCTGCTGCTGCTGCTGCTGCTCCTGCTGCTGCTCCGGCTGCTGCTGCTGCTACGGCGACGACGACGACTCCGACTCCGACTCCGACTCCGACTCCGACTACCACTCCGACTCCGACTACCACTCCGACTCCGACTCCGACGACGACTCCGACTCCCACGACGACGACCACCACTACTACTACTACTATTACTATTACTATTATTATTATTATTATTAATTTATTTGAAGAATGGGTTGGATGTACCATATAATAGTTATGAAAAGTGCCACCTTTCTCAAAAAACCGTGCAACTGCAAAAGCCAGATCTTCAACGGGTCGGTAAGGAACAGGGTAACCAAATGAAAGAAACCTACAAAATTTAAAAGATATAAGATACTTATTGTGTATATGTGTTCATATAGAATAGCAGGACAAAGCAAAAACAAATGAATTTCTTTATTTTATTTATTTTTAAAAATTTAGAACTGCAAATAGCAAAAGGTTAAGTATACCATCCAGTGTAGTCCTCTGTCCATATCTTCGGCTTTGAAGGAGAATTTGGGAGGAAATTATCACAGTAGAACCCGTTACATGTATTTATCTACATTACAACGTGTTCTTATGTTAGAAATTATAAAGTTTCTAAATGGTGACCAAAAATATATATTTAAGTGTATAAACGAGATGAGATTCTTGTGAGCTTCTCGTTATTAGCTCGCTTACTGCTCGAATCCGACTGAGCTTAAAAGAACTGGAGCTCATTTAGCAAACTGTTGTTTATACATAAATAACTTTTTTTTATCTAATATAATAAATATATAATTACATAATAAATAATATAGATATATATATATATATAAAGAAAGTATCAAATGAGCACCCTTGTTTTTTGCAAGAACTTTGAAAACTCTTAGTGTAAAAAAGACTTCTTAGATTTCTCGCAAAAACAGGATTTCTTATTTTGAACCCTTGAATAGATATATAACTATAATAAAAAAAAACTGAGTAATATATTTTAGAGTAAATTACTATTTTGGCTGAAATGGTAAAAATGCAAATGTTAAGGGATGAAATGTCAAATTGTGGGCTCAAAGGTTAAATGAGCCAGACAATAGGGGCCAAAATAGCAATTTACTCTATATTTATGTTATAGAATTAAAATTATAAATACACAATTTAAAAAAAAATAAATAAATAAATAAAATCCTAATACTAAAAAGTTCCGTACTCAAGCTAATAAAATTACACACAAACTCAGCTTGAGTTTTAGATACAGAATTACAGAGCTCTCGACTAGTCTCTTTTACACCTATAAATAAATATGTTTCTCAATAAAACATATAAAAAATAATTCTATAAGTTTTAAAACTAAACTGAACTTACAATCGGATCAGGTGCATCACCCTGTGCGCACATAACCCAAGGAACCGATGTGTTAAGATTTAACGCAGTTTCTGCAGCCCATTTTACATATTGCTCACCACCAACTCCATACGCCCACTCTACATTTCCGTATTCATTCTCCACCTGTTTAATATATATATATATATATATATATATAACACTAAGAAATACAACTTTAAAAACAATCAATTAATAGTGTAAAAAAGAACTACCTGAGCTAGAATAATTGGACCTCCTTGTGATGCAAAGAGATTCTCTTCTTTCATTAGATTTACAATTTTACCAAGAAAAAGCTCCATTTCTGCCTGCAACATAATTTCATGTTAAAATCTGTAACTTTATGCAATACTTAATAATTTCTGGTTAGTGGTGTAAATTTCTTACATGACACGAACCTAAGATAAATTTGCGGGTTTGGGGTTTAGTATACACGGTTTCGGGTCAGTTTCAGGTTGAACCCGCAAGCAAACTCGTTTAGCTAAATGGGGCGTATTCGTGTCAACCAGTGGCGGATCTAGACATTTTAGTTAGCGGTATCCTTTTTAAAAAAAAAAATTATCCTGTACATTCAAGTTAATAAAAAAACAAATAACAAAAAAGCACTAATAAAGTAGGCTAAAAACGTACCTAATATTCGGTAAGGGGTCTCAAAATTTTCATTTAGCGGTCTCCGGATATATAAAACGAAATTTTTTTTTTTTTTAAACTTCGGGGGAAAAATTGAGCGGTCTCCCGGGAGACCCCTACTGAGACACTAGATCCGTCCCTGGTGTCAACCCAGCAGGTTCACGTGTTGACCTGTACATTGATTTTTATCTTTTTATTTTAAATATGTTTTGTGTCATAATTTA
Organism: Stevia rebaudiana; assembly: GCA_009936405.2. Classification (NCBI taxonomy): domain Eukaryota; kingdom Viridiplantae; phylum Streptophyta; class Magnoliopsida; order Asterales; family Asteraceae; genus Stevia; species Stevia rebaudiana. The sequence goes on from WOUH02000015.1 coordinate 7,480,840, forward strand.
ACTTGGTTGAGCAATATTGCTAAAACTTTAAACATTAAAGACAAGTTAACATAAGATTTAATAAGTATAATTTCTTATATATATTTGTAATTTTAATATCAAATTGTATATTTTAAAGTTTAACATGCAAAGAAAATGTCAAGTCAAACGGGTCGTGTTCATGTCATCCCGCGAATATTTGTGTCATGTTCGGGTTTCACATGTCGGACACTAGTTTCAGGTTAGTGTACGGTTGGAGGTGTCAACCCGCAAACACGACCTGTTTAACACCCCTAGTGATGGTGGCGGTGGAGACGGTGACGGTGGTGGAAGTGGAGGTAAAAACGGGAAGAAGAATCAAAACACGATCAAACAAAATTAAACAGTGTATGTGTTCACTGGGTACCTGAAAAGGCCCATTTATGGTCCGAAACTGAATTCCCGGGATAAAGTGCAACCAAAGAGGGAATCCTCTGCTCAACAATAAAAAAATGTAATCAAATATGGAGGCTAAATTTCACATTAAGATTTACAAAACTAACAGATTGACATATGCATATGGGCCAAATAGTAATAAAAAACTAGAGATTTTAACAAGAAATAACCAACCCATAATTCCATTCAGCACATGCATATGGACCGATACGAAGATGAACAAACAAACCAGCATCTTGAACCGTCTTCACAAACCTAACCAAGTCGAACCGCCCTTCAAAGTAGTACTGTCACATAAAAAAAAAAAAAAAAAACAAAACAAAGTTAGGGTCTCCATGAACTTTTATACATTTTCCTTGATAACTTATATACTTTAGTCTTCCTCTAATATTCAAAATTTGTTATATGAACACAATCTTTATTATAAAACATATACAGATGTACATTTAATACTCTATACCTGTCCCTTAACGGGCTCATGATAATTCCAGAAAACATAAGTCTCGATGACGTCCAATCCTCCTTCCTTTGCTTTCTCAATGATATCTGGCCACATCTATAATTTAAACATTTATAAATCAAACAAAGATAAAATTGCACTAGTTTTAACGTTATTTTACTGATTTTTGTGAAAATAGCGTTAAAAGTGTTGGGTTGACGGTTAATCAGGCATCATGAGCCGGGGGTCTCTTTCGGAGCAGCCTCTCTATTCATACGGAGTAGAGGTAAGGCTTGTCTTCATCTTACCCTCCTTAGACTCTACCTTTAGGTGGGATATACAGAGTACGATGATGATGATGATGATGATGATGATGTATATTCTTATAGGATCTATATCTAGAGTTTAATTTTACACATAATTAGAGTTACAGTAAAAAATGTCTTATGAATACGAAGCATTAAACACATTCCAAAGAAGAAAATCAACAAGAACATGATGAAAACATAAGATTAAGAAATTGAACTCACTTCAGGAGTGGCTCTAGGATAATGAATGGATCCAGACTGTAAAATTCTTCTTCTACCATCTATAACCAAAGCTTTGCTGTCATAAGTTACTGTCACAGCAAACCCTAATTCACAAAACCAAGCTCCGTAAAGTACAATTATGAGTAAAATCAACCCGAAAATCCCATTCTTCTCCATGAAATCCGTTCAAAATTGAAATTTTGCAGAAAAGAATCCATTAAGTAGAAATAATTGGACGATTGTTTTCATGTGAGTGATTTGTAACATTTGTTGAGATCGAATTGAAGAATAAAAACAAATAAGACAGAAAATAGAATGGATTTTGTATCGTACCTGTTGAGAATTACTCGAAACGATGATTCCTAAGATTGATTCGCATGGATGATGATTATAAAGTTGTTATTTGCTAGCATTCGGCGGATACGACAGTGCTGTGTGCGTTTCTTTTGCTTTCCCGCCATTTTCTTTAGCGTGTCTGTTACTATTTGTCGCCTTTGATTTCTATTCTATCATCTGAGGTGTTCGCAGTCAGATGGATTTTGAACTTTTTGATGGTTTTTAAGTCAAATCCAGAACCAATCCTTTTGTAATAATTATTTATCAACGAATTCGAACAGTTAAAAAAACTGAACTGTCATCAACGGTTTGATTTCATGTTTTGACCTTATTGGTTTCAATTTCATTTTCACTAATGTTTCAATTCAAGATTTTAGCAAGATATATTTACCTTGAGGGGTTATTTGAGTAAGTTTGGTTAAAAGTTGCTAAATTATTGGGATGAGTTAAGAATGGGGAAAGGGATTTTAATGCTATGTGAGAGGCCACTTAGAGGAAACACCGTCTCCTGAGGCGCAAGTGAGGGCTTGACGTCGCCTCTATGAGGCTACTCACAAGCATGTCGCAAGTGCGTGCGTTTTTAATATGATCAACCGACCACAATAGTACACCTAATTATTTCTTTTTTTTAATTAAGCCACTCAAACACCATTATATATGTCTAATGAGTGTGAAGCAACACTTTATGTTCACACACTATAACTTACTATAGATAGGCTGAGCAATCTATGAATGTGAGTTAAAAGATGTCTAGTAGGTTCTTGTTAACTCAGTCATGATTAAGCTCTTCAAGTGAGAACAAGAAGTAAACTAGTCCGATTGTTGAAATGTTAATGTTTTCGTGCACAGTGTTAGCCTCAGGCATCTAAATGTTTATATTAAACGAGTAGACGTATTTACTGTTGCTATAGGTCACTGTATAATTGATAGAGGTATTTAATTGTTCATAAACTATTGAAATTGAGCAAACCAAACCAAATGACATTTCATTTGATCAGTTTGAGATTTATGAGGTTTATTAGGTACTTGGTATGAAAACAACGTTTAACAATTTGGTTGATTGTTGACATCAACGATCTAAATGGGATATATGGAAGACATTGTGTGAAATTTAGTCACTAATTGTCCGATTCCAAGGGGTTTGCACAAAGATTTATATGCAATATCGACCCAATACCGTCTATGATTTGTTCAGTTCTCCATTCTCAATAAACTTTTAAAAACTTGTTTTCGTTCCAATTCTCAGTTTAATATTTTTTTCAGAAAACTGGTTCTTAATCTTGCTAAAAAAGTAATGACACGGGATATTATTGTTGTTCAAACTCAAAATGACTGTCATTTTGGCCTTATACTTTTAGATAAACATTTATTCATCTCATAGCCCGATTTAAGACCGAGCCAACTCTAAATTGCTACCGACCGGTTTAAACATGTTTTGTTATTGGTCCATTATCTATTATTATCCGGCTTCAGTCGGGTTCCTAGCAATGTACACCCCTATTATTATCCGGCTTCAGTCGGTTTCCTAGCAATGTACACCCGTAGCACCCCCTAACATCTCTAGTTATTAAGTTACAAAAAATCTAGTACAAAATTATAAATACAAAACTTGTGAATGTCACACATTTTTAAGTTTAAAATCCAAAACATATGCAAAAGTTTATGTTTCATACATATATAACAAACAAACATATACAGTAAAATTCACTTAACTATCATGTCTGAGGAGGATGAGACAACGACAAACAGTTTTTCATATCTCATGTGATAAAGAAGGTGCACTCAGATCGAAAGACACCTGACTATATATACATATAAAAAAGATGATATAATGTTGAACTAAACTTGATGTAGTTTAGATCCTTCATAAGAAAACAAGCTCATTGCATTTCTGTAACTTACATCAGCAACTTCTTCTTTAGACAAATCAAGCAAAGAAGCAACATAAGAAAGCACAAACTGAATATTAGCCGGATGATTAAGCGTCTCTTTCGGGTCTCCATTATTTTCATCTTCTTCCACCAAAAAGATCGATTCTGAACCGTTCAATCTGGGTAACGCATCTGGTGCATCCGTCTCCAACAATATTCTATCTGAAGGTACAGCTTTCAGCATCTTCTTCGCCTTTGTTTCTTTCATCTCCATAAGAAACCCCGAGAACGAAAAATACGCACCGAGTTTAGCAAACGCAGGAACCATCTCTGCAGAACCTAAATACGAGTGTAAAATTACACCTTCCGGAAACGGTCCGATAGATTTCATAATATCAAGAAGATCACCAAAAGCGCGTACACAATGCACAGACGCCGGCCGTTTCAAATCTTTTGCAAGTTGAAGCTGCAACTGGAAGATTTGAACCTGATCTGTGAAATCAATGGTTTTTCCATGTGACCCTTTGTCGAGACCAATCTCTCCGACTGCAGCCATGGGGTTCGAATCCAAGAATCCTTTTAAAGAAGTGAACCAGTTGGGGGTTCGATCCATGATGAACCACGGGTGGAGCCCGAATGACGGGATTACACACGGATAGTTGTCGCTCATTTCCTTTACCAACTGCCAATCTTTCTCACCGACACCGTTGACTGCAAAATGACGTATGTTGTGTTCTAGAGCGGTTTTGATGACATTTGGGACCTTGTTAAAGATTCTTGGGTCTTGTAAGTGACAGTGAGCATCAAAGAGTTTGATCATAGCTTTAATATGTAATCGCGCTTTATTTTATTGTTGGATGATGAAGTTTTCCCTGTTTCTATAACAATTAGGGGTTTTTAGTGTAAATGAATATGTTCCATTTGGGGTTTGAAATTTAGGATTTAGGATAACAGAAGCTGGATGAACATTATCAAAACGATAAGAACATACAATTCATGCCAATCAATTATCATTATCTTTCTTCACAAGTTGTAAAAGGGAAAGATAAAAAATAAATTCTTTCTTCAATAAATTGAAAGCTAAATTAAACAACTTTCTCCTGATGAACTCAAGTTTAAAACCCTAATTTATCAGTTTTTCTTTTCAATTCCAAAGCTTTCCTCCCCCAAATTGAAAAACAAATGATGATTTAGGGTTTGGAATTGAAACCGAAGCAAGTTGGTCCTGAATTAAAACGGCTCCAATTCGATTTCTAACATGATCAAATGATCAGTTAAACTTCAAATCAAAACAGAAGTATCTCTTGGTTCGATTTTGCTAACGTGAATGTACCAACTAAGAGGTGTTGTTTCTTCAATTTATGTTCAATCAGATCCGCAAATGAACACACAAGAAATTACTATCGATAAAGATGACGAATTTTACAAAAACTAATGAAAGTATGGCCATAGTATATGCAAAATTGGCGCAAAAAAACAAAATTGTTTGAGGAAATTTTTACCTGTGTAAATCGACTGATCCACTAGTTCAAATGAGCGGAGAACATGAACTGCTAGCAGATACGCATGATCATCTGATGATCACATAGAAAAGAACCGATTGAAAGCGAGCGTACAAATTTCGAAGCACAAGATACAAGCAGTAAGGAAGCATTTTCATTATACCTTTAAGATCACGTTTATATTATAGGGTAGGGTTATTACGGTAAGAAAGATAGCAAAGATTTAAAAAAAAAACTCACAAGTCTCCTCATATGAAGTTCGTTTCAACTCATTTTTACAGCTTTGAAATCAGTTCGTCAAATCTTATATCATAAACCCAAAATCTTTAGCCATAAAAGTACACCTAAAGTTAAACCCTAAAAAACATTGACTAGAATGAAGACATAATAATGAGCAAAAAGAAACAATGAGCTGAAAAGATAAATTCTAAACCCGAACGTTAAAACCCTAAACTTAGACCCTAAAAGATAAGCCCTAAAGCTAAACCACAAAAGATAAAACTCAAAGCTAAACCTCAAAGCCTAACGCTAAACTCTAAAAGCTAAACCTAAAATCTAAACCCTAAACCATAAAGTTAAACCTTAAAAGCAAAACCATAAATCTAAACTCTAAAAGTTAAACCTAGAAACCAAACCATAAAAGTTAAACCCTAAAATATAAGATCGTAGAGTTCGACGATACGGTTCTAACACCGCCAAAATGAGTTCAATTAGAGTTTGTTTGAATCGTTTATAAAAGTTTTAAAATTTTTCCTACCCTCTTTACCATAATAAACCTTCTTATTTGATCTTTGATTTTAAATTTCAAAGCACAAGATACAAGCTCTAACGAAGCAATTTCATTATACCTCTAAAATGACGTTTATATTATATTGCACTTATAATGATTTATGCAAATAAATGTCTCGATCGTTGATCGTTCACATATACACTAGGGTGTTGTAATAAAGGACGCCTCCTTATTGTCAATCATCTCATATTATGTGTTATTTAATAAGTACTTTTGACTAACAGTTAGGTCTGTTAACCTAACTATCCTTATGGTTTGGGTTCATTCTCTTTTCTCATCTAACCATATAACACACGTATACAAACAATTATAATATTAGAATTCAACACACTCAATTACTTTTTCTCTTTTTATTTTCTCATACTATTCATGCAATTATAATCCTATCTTTTCTTGAAACTCTCTTACTTACATATTATACATTTGTGATCAACCTTCATGCAAGCCAAGTTACCCGAGTGTCGCCTCCCCAAATGCGTCGTTGTCATCATCATCGACGTGTACACCTCTATTAATAAAAATGCGATGTGCTAATGATATAATCGTTTGCAAAGTAACTTTTTGAGTTTAAAACCTAAATGTGGTCAGGAAAAGGTTGTTGTCTAATGTAACGAGGGGGCTACCGATTGTCTAGCGTATGATAGAAGTTCGGTTTACTTGTTTCATTGTCTTGCTGTTAGAGAATTGACCTTAGCTCTCAACCGGTGTAATTTAGAGAAGTGTAAACTTCTTGTTCATAGTATACGACAACAGTGATCAAGAACCCACCCACATATTAAGAACATTTATGAGTAAACACAAATCTTGAATGTATGTCTCGTCATACTCGCACATTCAATCAATGCATGGTTGTTTCTTCACCCGACAAAGCATTCATATGATTTGGTTCTCCATTTTGGCTTCAAGGTTTAATGGACTCTTAATATTCTCTTAACAATCTATTTACACACAACACTCAACTACGTTCCCTCCTTAGTTGACCCATATCAATATTCACACAACCATTGCAAATACATTTTTAACAAGGTATAATGCCATCTTCATGACATTAGTGATATCTCCCACTAGCATAACTCACAGGCAAGGACCCATCACCATTAGCAACTACCAATGTTAACTTCAGAGAATATAATTAGCACAAAAAAACTCTTGAACCCACTCTGGTACCACTTGTTACAGAGTCGTCTTCATGTGAGCAGGTGACATCTTTATGGGTTCAAGTGTCAACCTCCATTTTGTGTAGCTTGAGTGTATCAATGTGCAGTGGCGGACCCAGGAATCTTTTTCAATGAGGTCACATTTTTATGGTCTACTATGTTTAGGCCTAGAAAATCCTTTTAATGTGTTGGTTCATCAATCTCTTTTGTTTGATCGGGTCGGGTCATCAAACAAACTCACTTCTCATACTTTGTATTCATTTTAAAGGTCATTTCAACTTATAAAAATCCATATCAAACTAAAATTAACATCAAGCAATTTAACATGTAATAGTACAAGAAGTCTAAATATTAATATAACTAAATATTAATCAATAATACTACAAAAATTAAGTCAATAAGATTTTAAAAAACCTACCCCTCTAGTGGAGTCAACCGATGTAATTAACAACACTTGGTCAAAGTTGGATACGAATCGGAATAACTATTGGAACTTGAAGGTCCAACAAAATGAAACCAAATACGAGCAAAACCGAGAAGTAATAAGCAAACTAAATCAAAATCAAAATATCGTTGAACATTGAAAAACTAGTTTGGTAGAAAAATCAGGTACAAATAAAAAAATAAAAACCATTCTGAGTTTGATTTCTAAGTTCTAACCAAAATCAAGTTGAAGATTTGGACCATATCATCGTATTCATTGTGTTTTATTAAACTGATTTTAAAATTTTGATACATGGATTTGATGCCCATTGAATGATTTTATAACTTTTTTGTTCCTGCAAAGTGATTTAATCAAAGGGTGTTGATGCACAAGTGTAAAAGTGTGAGTTAAAAAAATTTGTTGGAGGTTGGATTCGAACATGGGTATTACACAACCCTTGCATATACCAATGAACTAGCTTAATCTTTTTTAAATTTTATGGGTTCACATTCATAAAATCACTGGGTTCACTTATATTTTTCTTTAATACGTTCTACTACGTGCTAAAAAATCATTGGGGTCGCTTGACCCCGAACCCTATGTCGTAGGTCCGCCCCTATAAATGTGTTTTGAGATGACATCAAATTTTATTGGTCGACTTCTTTTAACTCTTATTATTATTAATTTGATAATGTTTAACTATGAAATAGAACAAGCATGTGTCGGTATATGGAAATCGGTCTAAATACTAATAAAGCAAAGTTTTTAAAATTTTAAGTGTCATATGGTATTTTTTTAAGTCACTTGTCCTATGTGTCATTTACTATATTTACATAATAATGTTTATTATTATTAAAATTTTGTATTTATGGTAACATGTAATTTACCGATTATAGCATTATATGAGTTAATTTCAAATCCTATTTATACTCTTTAATAAACGATTTTCATAATTGTTACACAATAATTTTGCAGAGATATGCATTCGTATTTAACTAGCCATCACATCTTCTATGTATATATACATTACTAATACTTATATATATATATATATATATATTATTACTTTGTTGCAAAAAACAAATTACTCCTTTCTTCTTTCATTCTTACACATGATTGATAACACATCAATGAATACTGATACGGAAGACTTATTTATTAGCATAGAACAATTCCATTTTCAACATCTTCCCATATACGTTAACCTTATTTTATAATATAAGGTTAGCGATTATTTATTTCGTTTTTTATTAATCAATAATAGTTGACTTTATATTTGTCAAAAAACAAAAACAAAACAAAATCTGTTCAATTCACAATGTATATATTCACTTGAAGTTAACTTTTTTATTTTATTTGATTGGTCTAATCTTTTGATATATTTAATTATGAATTGTTATCACTATATAATTTTTCTCTTATATTTCTCTTCCATTTTATAATCTTCCTATTTACAAATGATGTACTTTAACTTCAAACGACCATGTAATGTTTATTTGAATATAAAAAGAAATTAAGATTTGTTTATGGTTAATTAAGGACATAAACTTATATATGTTTAATAAATATATAATCTAGAAAATGTTGTTGCCTTTATAAACAATTGACTATATAATATTAACTTCTTAAAAATGTATAACTACTTGGACTTTATTTGTTATATTTAATTTAAAATAATATTATTACATTACTTGCCTCTATCTATCCACTGTTGGTTACATTTATAAATTTTAACATTAATATTCTTATTTTAGTGCTGATTTTAAGAATAACTTATCCATTCTAAACAATCAAATTTATTTTAAGGAGACCAAAATAATTAAATAAATTAACCAAAAATAGACGTAAGATTAAATTTATGCTAACTTTATAACATACTGTTGTTTATAATCAGTTTTATATGTGTAAAACGAAAGTAAAAAAAATTGTTTTTATCCATTACAAACTATAATTAGTAACCTAATAATAGTTTCAACAACAACTTTTTAATGAATTTTAGTGTATACGGATATTATTGTTGTTTTACTATATAGAAATAAAAATTATTTATTCCTTATAGATATAATTTTCTCTTAGAGCTTATATTGTAGACAGTCCATATAACTCTGCTTTCGAGACACGCAAAGTTAGAAAATTGTATTTGGACAATAAAAGAAAAAAATAAGTATTAATTCTTCAAATGCTGGTAATTTATAATTCATTAATCATTTTTTTTACTTTTATTTAATAAACTTAAATATTTTCTACTAAAAAATTACTATTTTAAAATCTATTTACAAATACTTCTTTTTTTCATGTTACATTTTAAGAACTCCATTGTCTACAATTTCATCAACTAACCATATATCAAAGTTTTATGATAAAGAAAATGTGACACAAAATTCAACATTTGCGAAATCCTCAAATCCACTATTCTTTAGCGAAAGATCAATTATTACACGAAAAAATGAATTTGTTCATGAAATCAATGATCATTTCCTCTCATTTTTCCCAGGAGAAGAAAAAGAGTATCTGAGTTCGGACACAGTTTGCCAAATAGAACAAATCAATGAGGAGTAAGACGCATCTTATATACACCTAATGTATTGAATGATCTTAAAATTTAAGGATTTTCAATAATTGATTAGTACTTAAAGTCGACATTCAAGTAATGCTACTTAGAAATATTGTTAGGTTTCCTCTATGAGATGGTGACTTGCCCACAATTAACAGGTTCATCTGCAAGCTTCATTTCACATTAAGTCCATTTAATGATGGCAAAGTTCTAACCTTTTCCTTTATCTTTGTTATTTGCTTTAAACAGATTTGTGAATGCTGTTATTTGATAAAGAATCAAATCCATTATCTAT
>WOUH02000015.1:7503996-7514303 GCA_009936405.2 Stevia rebaudiana
AAAATTTAAAATTTTAATTTGACTAACCTTGTGAAAAAGAGTTGTATATATGGTAACACACCTAATTTATTTCTCGTGATTAAAACCATTAATTAACCTTCCGTAAATAAAATTTTAACAAAATTATATAGTTAATATGGTGATGACAAATGTCAGTATGATATTAGAGGTCTTACCATTGAGACAAGTGTCATTTGAGATTTTTATTTATTAGTATAGGAAGATTTATCAAATGTTCTATCTCTCTTTCACTCACAACCACTCTTAACCACTCAAAAAAATATAAAGATTATACTCACAAAAACTTAATGGGTTATTAATTGTCTTTGTTTATTAATTTATTTGTGTCACTAGATTTTAGTTTATTGTTTTAATTATATTATGATTTGGTTAAAGTATTATATTTATTTAGAAGTCAGGTAGTGTTTGGTAGCGATTGATATGAATGAATGGATGCTAGAATGGAATGAGTCATTAAGTTGGAATGAAATAAAATATGTATGTTTACAGTTAGAAATGGAATATTTCATTACATAAGGAATGTGATTCGATCCTCATCTTTTAATAATTTCATTCCTTGAGGGATGGATGTTTTTTTTTTTTCATTATTTTCCTTGAATGAATGACCCAATCAATGATCCAACCATGACTCGACTCAGTACCCGACCCATGATCAAAACCATGACCCGACCCATTACCCAACCTATGACATGACCCATGACTTGACCCATTACACAACCCATGATCCAAACCATTACCCGACCATAACTCGAACGATAAAACGACCAATGACCCAACCTGTGACTTGAACCATAACCCGATACACGATTTGAACCATAACCCGACCCATTACCCAACTCATGATCCAAACCATTACTCAACCCATGACTCGAACCATAACCCGACTCATGACCCAACCCATGACACACAACCTACGACCCAAACCATTAGCCGACCCATAACCAAAACCACGAACCGAAGTTGAACCACGACCCGATCCATGATCCGAACAATGACCAAAACCTTGACTCGGCCAAAAATGTATTTCATTCTTTCATCTTTTTATTTTTACCAAACAAAGGGTGACATTTAATATATATAGGGTACCTAATTGTTATTAATCAGTGATCTAAGTCGATTTCTTATTAATTTTATTATCCGATAACTATTAGAACCTTGCAATCCAAGTATCTTCATTAACAATTTATTTTGGGTGTTACTGTTATTAGTAATATTTTTTATGGCTAAACATATATAAAAATATCAATGATAGATACATCATGTGATAGACAGTGTTCATTTAAGTTCTGTTTTAACTGAGAGTATAATAGTAATTATTTATGCAATTACATACTAAATAAAATAATAAAAGGTTGTTTACTAAATAGAATAATAAAAGGTGGTTTAAGATTGTGAGCTAACTCGAGCTGAGTATGTGAACCGGTCTCGAGCTCAGTGGTGAATGAGCCACAACATACGTGTGAGCTCGTTTAACTCAAGCTCAGTATGTGAATTGGCTTGATTTAAGCTTTTATTGAGCCAATAAGCTCACGAACAGTTTTGACTTGTTTACACCTCCTTGTTATCACCAATTTAAGTAGATAAAATTAAGATCAACAATCTCTCGTTTATCGCAAATCCCTTTTTTGATTAATGAGGCTGAATAAATATTTTTAGCATTGGCATGCTGTTTATGTGCATGCTCTCCTGAACAATTTACGGTAAATATATAAGATAGTAAATTGTTCGATTTTGTCCTTTAAATATATGTCAACTTACTAGTATTGTCCTTTCACTTTAATAATTATTAAGATCGTCCTCATTTCCAAAATTTTGCTTATGTGTTATCTTTTATTATTTGGTGTTAGTTTTTATTGTTAACCTAAAAGCTGTAATATTAAATTTGAAGGAAAAGATTAAGCTGTAATTTTTAAATGAAATGACTATACCCAAAGGACAAAAACTGTAATATTAATTTTAAAGGAAAAAAAAAACTATAATATTATTATTTAAAGAACAAAATCTTTGTTATTTACTATTTTAATCTTTTCCTTTCTATTTTCGATTATATTTTTTCATCTTTATTTCATGGATATCCTTGAAACTTCATATTAATATCAACTGATTTTATATACAAATAAATATTTGCTTATAACCTTTTTATATAATTAATTAATTTTCATTTGGTTAACTTATTTACCTTTTCATTTTGTAATTAATATAATTTTATTATAATATGTTTTTCTATCTAAGTTGTTAGTATAGTCATTCGACTTTAATAATTAGTAGGATCGTCCTTATTCTTAAATTTTTGCACATATATTGTCATTTACAAACTGTGTTAACTTTTCTTTTTTATTTAAAGATGAAATAACTATATTGTCCAAATGACAAAAATGTAATATTAGTTTAATTGACAAAATTTGTAATATTAGTTTTAAAGGACAAAATTTTATAATTTAATCCTTTTCTCTTTTTTTATACTTTTTACACTTTTAATACATAGATTACTTTAAAATTCAATTAATTAACTAACTAACAACTTATTTTATTTATGAATATACAACTACTTATAATATATATCATTTATTTACTTTTGTTTGATTACTTACTTTTTGTTTCTTCTTTTTCCTACTTAAATTTTTTATAATATCTTTTTTATAACATGCGAGAGATAAGAATGAAACAAATGGTAGAGCGTGAATTGGCGGACGAGGAGCTTCATTGGTAGCTCTCATGGTATAGTTTGGGTACGAAGAGAGAGAGGTTAGAGTTGCCATGGTTAGGTTTTTGTTTCAAAGCCTTACGGAAACAGTCAACTCATTTACAAATTGTTGCTTTGTTCTTATAAAAGATTAGATAAATAATATAAGTAGTCGTTATTAATAAAAAGACTAAAGTACGCCTTCTTTAACAATATTACCGGTGTTAGTGCTTTGAAGCGAATAAAGAGATATTACAAAAGTAAAAAAAAAAATAATAATAATACCAATTTAAAGCGTTTAAAGTAAAAATAGTTATTTGAATCACATATACAGAAAAAAAAAAAAAATAACGAGCTTTACTCGACTAATAAACATGGTTGTAAAAATCCCGATTACCCTCCGATTAATAGCCGATTAATCGTTAATCCATCCCTCATCGATTAAAGACCGATTATCATTAATCAGTCTCGTCGGTAAAAATTGATGCTCTTCAACATCGTGATTATGGTTAAAAATTAACCATGTGGTCACGATTAAACAAATTTGTTATAATTACATAGTATGCCTTATATATGTGAACTTTGAAGTATTATATTCATATTAGTATGAGTATATATAAAGTTTTAAAGAATTACATATAAAATTTCTAATCTGATTAATCCAGACTAATCTTGATTAATTTATAGTTCTCATCAGGCCATACGACTAACACCTAACGATTTTTCCAACACTGCTAATAAAAGAACCAAAGTTAGAACAAAATAGGTTAAATAATTTCTTGAGGTTGCAGACCGCAAATCATCGTATAGTTAAGTGGCTAACCATGTAACATTTTCTTTTCATCTCCCACCTGGCTTATAAATCTCAAAAATACCTGCTACTTTCTTCTGTGGTTTTAGAGAGAGAAACTAGAGCGAGAGAGGATAACGACAACACAGAGCTCCATTAATGGCTTCTTTCATCATGTAAATCAAATCTCTCGATAGCCACTGGTACGCATATTATTCACTTTTCCTTTTCCCCCAATCATTTCATCGAATATTGATTTCTCATACCTTCATACATTTCAAACCCTATTAAAACTTGAATCTGAATATAATGATTTCCATTGTGGAATGATGCTATAGCAATTTGCATCCAACTATGGATCCGAATCGTAAGAGACCTAAATCGGTTGACCGAGTTGACTCAGCCGCCGCCGGTGGAGATCCATCTGAGTCGACACGTTTGTGCCGTTTCCCTGACGAGGTGTTAGAGCGAGTTCTATCGCTAATTGACTCTCACAAGGACCGTAGCTCGGTGTCACTCGTTTGCAAAGACTGGTACAACGCCGAACGGTGGAGCCGGCGACATGTGTTCATCGGAAACTGCTACTCGGTGTCGCCGGAGATTGTGGCAGCTAGGTTTCCGAGAATCCGGAGCGTGACTCTGAAGGGGAAACCTAGGTTTTCGGATTTCAATTTGGTGCCCGAGGATTGGGGAGCCGATGTTCATCCATGGCTGATTGTTTTCTCGACGGTGTACCCGTTTTTAGAGGAGCTCCGGCTGAAGAGAATGGCGGTTTCCGACGAGAGTTTGGAGTTTTTAGCGACTAATTTTCATGGGTTCAAAGCTCTGTCGCTGTTGAGCTGTGATGGGTTCAGTACCGATGGATTGAAAGTTATTGCTACTCATTGCAAGTAAGATCTTGTTTCAATTTTGTTTGTTTTATGATATTTGATTACTTGAATCTCGTTTTGACTTTAGCGATACCAGATCAAACTTTTATCTAATTCTCGAATCTTGCTGTTATTAATGGGAAATTAGAAATCTGGAATATGTTTGTTACCTAATTAAGCTTCTGTGTGATGAAAATATGAAATACATAGAAATAAATCAACAATGGAAAACAATTTTCATAAGAGAATTATTGTTATTGTTCATCATCCAAAATGAAAATTTGGTTATGTTAGATGGATAAGAATGAAAAGGATAGATAAAGCAAGATATTTTCATGTATTGTTTGATTTATTTGGAAAAGATCAAATCTTGGTGTCTGATTTGGCTGTTGAAATTAATGGTGGGGGTATTATTGGAAGATTGGGTATGATTTGTGTCGAAAAAGACCATGTCTTTGTTCTTGATATATCTAATATAAGTAATTTGAGTTATTTCAGAAATTTGGGTATGATATAATTATTTATGCTGAAAATAGTAAATCTTTCTACTCAATATTTGAAAGACATTTATTTTGACAGCTGATAAAATTAGTAAGGGTTCCTTAAAAAACTTGGGTATGATTTATTATACTGAAAAGTAAATCTTTCTTTCACCATTTCAATTGTTGAAAGAAATGTACAATGTTTAGTGCACAAGGTACAACCCAATTTCAAGAATTAGTGTGAATAGAGTTTGAGTGGAAACTGAGGTGGTATTACTTTAATGTTTCTTTTTCTTTGCCTTTTCTTTGGTTGCTTTCTTGATTGTGACATTTGACCTATTTAATGGGCTGCATGTTCTTGATGTCATTCTCTACAGAAAAATCTATAAATTGGATAATAATGTTTACAATTTAATTTGAGATATATGCTAAATTAATGAATGATTTGCTTTCTTTTTCACCTACTTTCACATGCTAATATGGGTTTTCTTGTTTAGTTGAATCCATCTATTTATGGTATTATTTGGGATCAGATCAGTTTTTATGTCCACAGTTATTTAAGGATAAAATTTTATCATTTCTTTACCCCTTATTTTGACATAATATGTAGGACTTTTGCCTCCATTAAAAGGTCCACTTTTTTCTTTTTTTTTTTCAAAAAATGATATTTTTTTTATCTTGATTTATTAAATAGTTATCAGACGAACACTAAACATCTATTGTTTTGTTACAACTTCAAATATCGTAATTCATCAACACATATTCACTGTTTTCTACCGCGCTTTATTACGTTGATTATTGCCTTGCTGGAATATTTGTGGCACCAGACTCTTTACGGTTCAAATAATCAATTTTATTCCAGTGACAATTAACAAAATTAGTATTTGTGGATAACATTAAATTACTTATTTACCTCTTGTTAAGTTGTTATAATCTAACTTATAAAAGTGAAGGAAGAATTTGGTTGGTGGGATATTGTGGATTTTCATGGATTTGAATAAAAAATCCTAATAGTGTTTAAAGTTGGTAAAATGCAAATATTCGAAATTCATTGTATAGTATTTCTACTTATTATATAATGTTTAATATCATATATTTTTGAATTATTTATTGATTTTATATTAAAAGTTATTAATTATATATTATATAACATGTGATATGTACTATTTTAATATCTCATCAATACAGATATTTGTATTTGTTAATTGTTTTTTGAATTACTAGTTTATTTATTATATAGCATCAATCATTGAAATTTTTAATGAGTTTCTTACGTGTAATATTTTATCCAATCAACACTATTTTTAATTATTATTTGACATCTAATAATAGATAGTTTAATTTAATATTCTAACTTAATATATATTATTTTAATCTGATGTTTACCATTTATATTAAAAAATCAGTCTAATAATCTAGTCAACCTTTAAACATTAGAGTTATCAGCAATGTTATGAATATAAACCAAAATGATTAATATTGATTATTTGATTGCTTATTGATGTAAAACTAATGTTTAATCATGCTTAAATTCATTTTACATGTAGGAACTTGACAGAATTAGACATTCAAGAAAACGGAATCGATGATCTTGGCGGTCATTGGTTAAGTTGTTTCCCGGAAACCCTAACTTCACTAGAAACCCTAAATTTCGCAAGCTTAAACAGTGAAGTTAGTTTTGACGCGCTTGAAAAGCTCGTTAGCAGATGCAAATCTTTAAAAGTTTTAAAAGTAAATCGGAATATAAGTTTAGATCAACTGCAAAAGCTTATTTCACATTGTCCACAACTGATGGAACTTGGTACTGGAACTTTTATGCAAGAACTCATATCGGGTCCCGTTACAGAGTTTAAAAATATGTTTAGTAATTGTAAAAATTTAGTCACTCTTTCGGGTTTATGGGACGCGACTCCGCTTTATCTCCCGGTTATTTATACCGCGTGTGCAAGGTTGACCTTTTTGAACTTGAGTTATGCAACTTTGCGCAGTGATGAACTCGCTAATCTTCTTTCTCACTGTAAAAGTCTTCGTCGCCTTTGGGTAAGTAGCTTTCTTATTATTATTATTATTATTAGTGTTGTAAAAATATGGATTTATCGCTGATTAATCGCTAATCGGAGGCTAAATTGGTAGGCAGTCAAAATTGATCAAAGTTGGTATACATATATATGTTTGAAAAATTACGTATAAAATTCCAATCCCTTTTAATCCCAATTTATCTTTTGCAACAGTTATTGTTATTGCTGATATTGTTATTATTAATTTTAGTTATCGTTATTATAAATTTTTTTACTTTCTTTTGGAACCGATTATTAATGGGTCAGAGAGTCTATTTTGGTTGATCATTTTCATACTTTTTGCAATAGTAATGATTATGTAATGGTACAATAAAAGGGATCATTTCGTATATCCTGCTCAAAACATGGTATAATATTTTAATTACCTAATAAATCTGTTTTCAAATTAATGACATAAATACCCTTCATATAAACTTTCACTGGCATATGATAATTTGGAGTGTAAAGAGAAAGAGAAGGGTACAATGGTCACATTATAAATAATGTTCCATGAAATTGTAATTTTGAAATTATAAGTCTTTTGAATGGATCTATCTTATATATTTTTTTTGTTGGGTATATAAAAGTACCCATATTATATCTACTTCTTTAGCCTTGTATTTATCTAATTTGAGGAATTTTATTTCTATTTCTGTCTTTTATTTTTCCAAGAATTGTCAATTTAGTTATTTCATATAATAATTTTACCACTTTAAACATACATTCAATTATATGATAAACTAATAGATGCTTTTTCGGTTATAGCTTCTTGATACTGTCGGTGACAAGGGTCTAGAAGCGGTTGGATCTTGCTGTCCGTTTCTAGAAGAACTCCGGGTCTTTCCAGCTGACCCGTTTGACCAAGAAATCTTCCTCGGTGTGACCGAATCAGGATTCGTGTCGGTTTCCCGTGGCTGCCCGAACCTCCGATACGTCCTCTACTTCTGTCGCCAAATGACAAACGCAGCCGTCGCCACCATTGCCCGAAACTGCCCGGATTTCACTCACTTCCGTCTCTGCATTATGAATCCGGGTCAACCCGATTATCTAACCAAGGAGCCGATGGATGAAGCTTTCGGTTCCATTGTGAAAACTTGCACCAAACTGCAACGACTCGCGATATCCGGTTTGTTAACCGACCGCACGTTTGAGTACATCGGGAAGTACGCGAAAAACTTGGAAACACTTTCGGTTGCATTTGCAGGAAACAGTGATTTGGGGATGGAGTTTGTGTTAAAAGGATGCACGAAATTAAAAAAGCTTGAAATACGCGATTGCCCGTTTGGAAACGCAGCGTTGCTTTCGGGTTTGACTAAATACGAGTCAATGCGATCCCTGTGGATGTCGGCGTGTAATGTGAGTATGAACGCGTGTCAAGTGCTGGCTAAAGAAAGACCGCGGTTAAACGTTGAAGTCATGAGAGATGACGATGGTGGTGATGATAGTCAAGCTCATAAAGTTTATGTTTATCGGTCCGTTGCTGGACCGCGTAGAGATGCACCGCCTTTTGTTCTCACTCTCTGATTCAAAACCCGAAAAACCGACACGTTTTCTTGTGATTCTTCATGTGGATTCGTCATAAATTTGAAATTTCAATCTGGGAATTTGACAGAAATGCCCTTGATGGTTAGAATTTGATGGCTACGAGTGATGAATAAGATGTATATACGACAGACTCGCGATCAGGGGTAAAACTGTCATTGATAATGTTAGTAGTTTCCTGTGGTAGTCTGTTGATAACCGATGATGAACGAACGATAACATCATGCATTGGGGGTTTCTTCTTTCTGATTTATATTGTTAAAATTCAGAATCTTTGTGTGTAAGTAGGTCTCATGTTCAAGTGAATTTTGAATTCAGAAGTTATGTATGAGAATCAATTATTTTGTGGATTCAAGACTATTTTAAGGTTGTTTAGATGTTGGTTTTGTATTTGACTACGTGATATTAAATAATGAGTATCCGATGATTAGTTGTAATAAGATAAGACTGTTGAATGTAATTTATGAATTGGTTGTATGGATTGAAAATAGGGTTTAAATGAGTTTAGTTCGTTTCTTTAGCATTTACTTGTTAAAAGCTCGAATTGTGTTTATGCATGTATACACCAGCTTGACTTAATATCAAGGGTGGTTTAATATTTTAAATTTTATATTATATTATTACCCCAAGAAAATTAGATTTATTAAAAGAAATATAGAAACTAAAAATTTGTACACCAGTAGAATACTAAGTACTTCACTCTATGGACTTCACTCTAACCTATCAATTTTGTCATCTTACAAATACCTCGAGTATTTTAAGTGGTGATGCTACTCTTTCAAGTATAATAACTCATTTTTAATTTTTATTTATTTCAAAACATAAAGTAGTGAATTAACACAAAACATAAAACATTTATTAATAAACAAGCGAACTTAAAAATAATACAACGCAAACTAACTAGTTTTATCCGAGATATAAGTAAAAAACTAAACTACAAGCTTAGGGTCATCGTTATGAACAAGCCACACTTTGACATTTATAGACTGATGTCCGGTCATTCTTAAAAGTTTGCTAATAGACATCCTCAAGATTTATGTTCGACTTCGCGATGGACAAGAAAGTTGTAGATACCTATTTTGGTCTAAGAGTGTTGCAATTTAACAGGGAACATCACAAAAGTCTTTCAAATGTCTACACCAGAAGCAGTGGCGAAGCTTGAGTTAAATTTCATGAGTTGCCAAGATCATATATGTAGAATTTAAGGGATTTCGTGGGTTGCCGGCCTGTATATATAAAAAAAATTTCGGTCGAAATCGCGAAATTTACGCTACGCGCGAAAAAATCAGCGGTCGCCCGGGCGACCCCAGGCCCAAGCATAGTTGCGCCCCTGACCAGAAGATATTACCGCCTTAGACTATGCGTTGCGCCCGGGTGAGTGGGGCTTGAGTGAGAGTGTCACGCAGGAGAGAGAGCGAGTAAAGTGGGTGAGTGGAATGGTGGAAATGACTAGGTGAGTGGAATTGTGGAAATGACTAGGTGAGTGAGGGCGAGAGTGGGTAAAAAATAGGAAGATGGGGTGGTGTATTATGATTAGTAGGAGAGTAATATGAGAGATTGTAATTGGTTATAGAAAAAAAGGAAAAAAGAAAGAAAAGTTAACGTTTCACGCCGTGGCCGGAACCAAGCCGTTCTCGATAACGCCCGGAAAAAATGAGAGGGAGGTGGGGGGGTGTGTAGGGGCGTTACCTCACTCACCCACGCTCAAATTGAGATGCACACCGTATAGTCTTAAGGTAAATAATATAGCCAAATTACATCTGAACACATCTATTCCAGAATGTTTAAATGAGGCTGCATATAAATTCTTCCTATAATTAAGTATTGAATGTTGGAGAATGTGCCTATCTAAATTTTTTATGC
>WOUH02000015.1:7523489-7535320 GCA_009936405.2 Stevia rebaudiana
AGATACTAACATACAATAACACACTCATGTAGCTAGCACGAATTTACACATAATCTGATGATCTCGTATTGAATTATGGTATTAAGTAAATAAGTTTAAACATGTTTCAGCCCCTAAAAGGTTATTTAGAAAAAAGAGGGGAGTTAGTGAGTTTACTCACCTTGTAAAAGCCAGAGCAGTGAGATAATATTAAAGTTGGTCAAGTATCGCCCACAAACTAGTTTCACCTAGTAAGCGTAAGAACTTGACTTAGAGTTGGAAATATGAATAGAAGTAAATGACAAAAAGAGTTCTAATTTATTTAACTAAAATTAAGAAGGTGTTATATTTAAATAATCACTTATTTAAATATAGGATAATGTTGTTATTATTTTATTTAAATATTTTTATTTAATATTTAAAGGAGATTTGGAAATTAATTACTAAATTAAAAGTAATTAGATAAAGG
Source organism: Stevia rebaudiana (assembly GCA_009936405.2). Classification (NCBI taxonomy): domain Eukaryota; kingdom Viridiplantae; phylum Streptophyta; class Magnoliopsida; order Asterales; family Asteraceae; genus Stevia; species Stevia rebaudiana. Next base: position 7,523,938 of record WOUH02000015.1, read on the forward strand.
TTGGAATAGTTAGGTTAATTAAGTACTTGTAGAAAATTGTATTTAATAATTTAATAAAGTATAGAATATAAATTGTGTATTTCCAATTAAATAAGATTACTAAATAAGTTATTTGAATAAAAACATTATTTTAAAGTTTATTTACGTTTAATCTACTAAATAATGTGTGGAATAATGATTAATAGGTTTAGAAAAGTAAATTTAAGTTTTTAAAATAGTTACTAACTTATTTTGTATTTTCTCGAATAAAATAACGACAGAATTATAAAACTAACTTTTATTATGGTTTTTAACAAAAAAGTTATCAAACTAGTTAGTAAAGTTTTTAAATAAGTTTTTAGGATTAAACTTAGATTTTTTTGAGATTTTTATAGAATTTATTAGATTAAATCTAATTAAGTTAGGATTTAAAATAAGAAAGCAGTTTAATATTTATTTAAATTGATTTTAAAGTTCAAATAATTTCTTAAATTATTTTATAAGCTATTTCAGTAAAAATATATATTTTTTTTAAATTAAAATAATTTAACTGATTTTATTATAATTCAATTCGAAATTGTTAACTAATTAACTAGTTTATATAGCAAACAGGCCCATGACCCAACCAAATCGTCTAAGCCCATTTGTATTCGAACTAGAACAGATGGGCCAGTGGGTTAAAGGGCTCGCTGTTCGGTCCAGAGCCCAACAGAACACGAGTTGGATGGCCCAGAACCCAGAACCCAGGTACCCTGCAAATTTAATGATCCGGATGGATCTGTTTGGATTACCTTCCCGACCCGACTCGTGTTTCAAGCCCTAATCGGCCTGGGATCCTTCCGATCGAACAATAATTCGATTTGCTTGATGATTTTTGTTGAGGTTTTGATTGTTAACACGAAAACGAGATCATTGATAGTGGTTTGGTTACCTGTTACGTGCCGGAAACGAGATCAGAGGAGGAAACAGGACGTCCATATGTTACACTCTGATTTAAATCTGTCGATTGAGGAAACAAACAATGGAATTAACCACTACGGTAAGCTTTAGGGATTGAAATAGGTTTAGGAAGATCCGAAAATTACCTGTAATCGAGCCGGAGAAGAGAGGTCGACGACGAACTGTTGATCGGAGAAGTAGAAATCGGTTTTTGCTTGTGACGTATTGGTTAGGTAAAATTAAGAGTGCAGAAGGATTCAGTAGATGAAAAGTGAACGAATGGAACCTTAAATAAGGTCGTTTGATGAAGTCTCAGTATCACAGTCAAGTTGCGTTTCGTCGACGAGAAGTTCGTATTCGTGGTGATAATTGACCGACTTATACGTGGAAACAGCTTTGAATGGGTTCTGAATGTATTTAGACCGAATTTGAGTCGGTCTAGATGCGATTTTGAGGAATTTGAGTTCCTAATTTCTCTGAAAATCGGTTTCGAAATTTTGGATTATTTTTGACCGAGAAAAACGAGAGGATATCGAGTCTGGTTGCCGGGTTTAGGTTCGAGTTGTGTTTAGGACTGATAGGGTTCGATTTCGTGTGAAGATTCGAAGCTTCTGATGTGTTTTGAGGTTAACCGGAGAGCTTGGCCGGAAATCCGAGGTGTGGCCGGAAAAACAGAAGGCCGGCGAGGAGGCTTTTAAAGGTTTCGAGAATTGGCAGAAACAGTCCTCCTTCTTTTATGTAATGTTCTTGTCGTTTTTAACCTTAAGGTTTATTATTTCAGATTTTGGCCACCGAGATTGTTTTTAATTGATTTAAAGTTTACATTTTTCTGTTTTTAGCCACAAAGTTTACTTTGTTATTTTTTTTTATTTAATAAACCTATAGATTTTATACCTAAATTATATATAAAATTTAGGTAAATTGTATTTAATGGTTTATTAGGATTTTTAAATTATTTCCAAGTTTTGTATATGTTTTTATAAAACAAATGGTTTTATAATGATTTATTTATTTATTTATTTTTTATATAAACCTTTAAAATTCTAAAGGATTATTCTTATAAAGTGTTATTTGAAATAATTTGGAATTAATCCTAAATGAATTTGAATATAGTTAAGAGTTATGGAGAAACCTGAATTAGAATTTTGACGGTTGCCACAATTGCTATACATTGTTCTTCATCATTAAAAAAAAAACCCAAAACCGGTTTTATACCTAGACTGGTTATTGAATAACAAGGTTTGTGCACCTCTACCTTTTGTGAGCATTTGTACGATACATCATACATTCATCGTAGGGGTGTTTACTAATGAGGTTTTTCATGGTTTTATATGCTTCATCAATCGTGGTTTTGTTTGGTCTGGTTAACTATGCTAATGACGTTTTTCATGGTTTAATATTCTTTTTATTGCTTGTGGCTTATAATGAGGCCTTTCATGGTCAACCTACTCTAATCAAGTATCCATCTGATTGTTTAAATCTTCAACACTTCATGTTTATATATTTACATCTGATTGTTTTTTATGTTTTGTTTTAATTGGTTCACTTACTTTAAATAAGTGTACCAATTAGGTCATTTTACCTACAACATTAAATTAACATGTCTTTTGAATTTTTTTTTTGTTTGTTTTTTTTTTTGTAAATCTTGGTGGTTGATTATGCGAAAAAAAGAATTTATATGTTATAATTAAAATGTCTAGATTAAGAGTGACCTAGATAGAAAAAAATATAACTGAACTAATTAGAAAAAAAAAAAAAAAAAAAAAGGTAAAAGTCACCTAATTGAGACAAAGTTAAAAGTTTATTACATTTATATGACATTTTAAAAAAAAAAAAATAAAATTTGTGATTACCAATTAAGAGAAAGGTTGGAATAAAATAATAATGAGGAACTTGGGAATGTATCCTTACTGTCCATCCTATCTAATCATCTACTGATTTTAAAATCCTTGATTGATCCCTATTGCACCAGATCCTCACTCTCTCGCTTTCTATGTACGCTCAACCAAGCTTTTCTCTATCATAATCAAATGCACCCCTCGCGATATGAGTCGGTTCTACCAACGCTGAAGCTTAATTCGTGTTCATGTTCTTCACAAACACTTATCTCTACTTTTGGGTTTGGGTAAAAAAATCCAATCCTTTATTTGAATTGAATTTCCTTTAAAGGAGTGTTGTAAAAATCGCTAGGCTTTAGTCGAGCGGCAAGGTGGAGATTATGGATTAATCGGGATTAGTCGGGATTAATTGGATTGGAAGTTTTATATATATATTTCCTAAAGAATTTATGTATACTTACACTAAGATGAATATAATACTTCAAAGTTCACATAAATAAGTCAGACTACGTAATTATAAACATTTTGTTCAATTGTAACCAAATTTGGTTAAGTTTTAACCAAAATTACGATGTTAAATAGCATCTATTTTGACCAACAGGACTGATTAGTGATAATCGGCCGTTAATCGGTGAGGGAACGATTAACCGGTTATTAATCGGAGGGTAATTGGCATCTTTATAACCATGCTTAGTCAACCTAAATTTGTGTTTATCTAGTCGGATTTGCTGTGTGTTCTAATAATGAACTGAAATCAGAAACTGTTTGCCTTGAAGCAACCAAATTTCTTATAATTTTCCCTTTCGCCTCTTCAATATTCGTCTTTCCTGGGTGAATTTACTCAATTCTAGTATAATGTATGAAGAACAAAATTAATAAGCAAATTCAAACTTAACAATATGAATTGGAGAACGATGAACAAAATACCCCAAAGATTTTGATTTTGAATTTGTGGCTCTATACAGATATTGCAGGTATTAGGGTTTCGAAATCATATGAGACCTAGATCGCCGTTTGAATTGTGCACCGATGAATTACTTCAGTAGTCTCCTGTAAGTTTGGATCGCCGGTTCTAGTCACCTCTAAGATTTGATTTCATCTTTGTTTCCAGTGCTTCAAGATGTGAAGATTGGTATGAAGCGAAGGTAGAGAGAGAACACACAAACACGTGGTGCAATGCATAGCATCAATGTTTTAAAAACCGGTATTTTAATCATACCGGATTGAGTTAAAAAAATGGTTCAACCGGTTGAACCAGGTTGTGCCGGATGGTTCAATATGTCTGACTATTTAACCCTATAATTTTATAAACTACAACTTCAACTCATAAAAATTGAAAAATACATAATTCCATTAAAAAAAAACAACCCCAAATTTAATCCATGATTAAAATACAACCTAAAAACCAGTTTAAAGTACTAAAATTCCTAACAAAGGATAATAAAAAGTATATGATAAGTCTCGGGCATTGGAGTGTTGAATGTCTTAATCTCAGGATTCGCTTAAAAGATGAAATAAACTGTCACTGTCCGGTTCAAATCGTTTTTAAAGCATTGGCCGGGAGGTTAATGGTACTTTTAATTTCAAAATTTTCATCCTGAGTCTTTATCAACCGATCACACATTTGTTTTTACCCTAGATACAAAACCGGTTTGCCGGTTGAACCGGCGGTTCAACGGGAAAAAAATCGCCACAAAAAACCGGCTATTACCGTACCGGGTGTTTGAATAAAACGCGGTTCAACCGGTTGAACCGGCCGGTTTAAACTGGTTTTTAAAACACTGCATAGGATCATAGGTACACCTTAAAACAAACGGACCAGAATAAAATACACCGATTTATGGAACGTGTTCTCTTGTTTCCTATTTTTTTTCTACCAATTAAACCCCGATGAAGACCCTAATTCATCATCCATCTTCTTCCCTTTTCAATCTGCCAATGGTATACCATGTTACCGCATATAACATTTTGGTTTCGATCAAGGCCCAATAAGTTTGAATCGGGAGGTGTGGCCCATTACTAATGGGCTTGCCGGCTCTTCACCGATGTATGACATAACTCATAAGTCTATCGAACCATAGATTATATACTTTTTATTATGTAATGTCGGTGGTTCTCACTTTCTTCATCGACCGAATATACTAAATATATATTTGTTTGTGGATTACTAAAAATCTTGGAGTCTTGGTGCAGTGGTAACACCTCTTCCTTTGGATCACACTCTCTACTTAGCTATACATATTCAAATCTAGGGAACATTTATTTATGTATGAAATTAGTTTTTTTTTTTTTGCCTACCGACATACATTTTGTTAAAAACAAAGTTCTTCTCATAATAAGTTATTTTTTTTGTGAATCATATCGAATAATGATATCAAACTGGTATTGTGAACAGCGAGACACACGCCGACTTGATAACATCTATGTCGCTATATAACTATCTTCTATCTATATTTGGATTTTGATAACCTAGTCGATGTAACTTTATATTTCTTTAAAGTACCTAATTATGTTTTTGGTGCTTGGCCATGTTAATGTCACGGTCTCAACACTTTTAAGTTAACCTCCCCCCTGCGATGCACAAGCATGGGATAGGCGCCGACTATATGGTAACACAATCGACTAAAAACCTTCATGCCAACAGCAACGTGAGAGGTTCATTGCCTAATTCTTATTTATTATCTACTAAATAAATAAATAAAACCCTTTGTACCATTTTACAGACACCAGAAAAATTGCAGCGCGCAAACACAAAATTATTCAAAGATCATCGACAGTTGAAACTCGAAAGAACACTCGCATGGAAACAGATGAAGAAGACGTTTCAAGAGTTGTTCCATTTCAAGTCAGTAGCCTCACAGGTCACAAAATTTTCAACCGAAATTTTAATTTTCTTTTACTGAAATCTGAATTTGTTCCATCATTCACCATTACCAATCAAGAAGTTCAAATTTGTACACTTTCACCAAAGAGATTTGTTGCATCATGTTTTTCAAATTTTAGAAGATTAATCGGGTTCAGGTGTAAGGATTTCAGCTGATCAAAACCTAGAATTTGTGTAAGAGGTGGATGTAGGTAGCTGTGGGTTTCTTTCTATATCTATTCCCAAGTTAAAGCACTTTAAATTTAACATTGATGATTTTATTTAATGAAATCCAGTTATACTATTTTTTCCCTCTAATCTGAAGAAATAATATTCAAATTGTGAAGATTAAAAAAGCTGAATGGAACCCAGAGAAAGATTTGCTGGCAATGGTTACTGAGGATTCAAAGATTTTGTTGCATCGGTTTAATTGGCAGAGACTATGGACTATCTCTCCAGGTCATTTATTTCACTAATTATTATTATTAAAAAAATATATTTTTTAATTTCTTATTGTTAATATTATCATTGAAGTATGGCAAATTGGATTTTAATAATCCAAACAATGACACATTGGCTAATAATAATCCGAACTATTACTTTAGCCAAGAATAATCTCAACTATCACTTTAGTTGTCAGTAGCAATCCCATAAGCAAAATTATCCAAGATTTACACTTGATTAACAGATGATTTGTATCAAAATGATAACGTATAAGCAAAATCGAGTACAAATCATTTTTAAATAAAGTGGAAATCTTTGATAATTTTTCTTATGGGATTGCTATTGACAACCATAGTGATAGTTGGGATTATTTTTTTCCAAACTGATAGTTCGGATTATTATTGGCCAATGTGGCATAGTTCGGATTATTAAAATCCAATTTGCCTTGGAGTATTGTATTCAAGCTCTAGGTATATTTTCATTCGTTTATAACAGAATTTTATGTGTGTTTTTTTAAATTATTTGCAACTTTGTATTTTGTGTGTTATGATTAATTTGGGTAATGAGTCACAATTAGAGCAATTTTTAGACTAGATATTGTTTGGTATTTAATTCAGTGTCTTTTTCTTACTTTGAAGAGATAATATATCTGAATAATTGGTATGTTTTTTTTAAATAACCTTTTGAACATAAGTTTTTAGAGTTTTTTACTAAACTAGTGTTGGTGGAAAAAATATTTACCAAATAGTGTTTCTTGAAAACTATTTATCAAAATAGTGTTTTTAAGCTATTTAATGTAATTTTCGACTTTCATCAGTTAATTATTTGTCTTTTTAATTAACTCTTCTAATATATTATAAAATAACCTGTGTTACCTATGAAACAAATTTGTACGTTTAATTCCAAGTAGGTTTTAAACTTGGAACGCCACTGCTTTCTGCCACCTGCCGCCACTGTCAACCACCGCCACCGATTGCCACCACTGTTCCCCACGGACGTACATTCCAAATCCATAACAGATACAACCAAACAAATTTTGTATTTTCAAAGGAATCCTATAAATTCTAATTCAAATTTCCAATTCCATTTCCAACAGATTTCACGAATCAAACGGGCCCAAAGTTTTTAACTTTTTGGATTTTGATTTTACAGGAAGATGCATTACATCTCTATGTTGGCGTCCACATGGTAAAGTAATATCTATTGGGCTTCAAGACGAGACTATTTCATTGCATGATGTTGAAGTGATCTCTTTTTCTTAATTTAAATAAACTCTTTCTATTATGTTGTTATCTAATATTAATATAATTAGAGACTGTTTTAAATATAATTTATATTGACTAAAACTTATACATTTTACTAAACAGAATGGGAAGCTGTTACGAAGCATGAAATCCTACACTGTTGCTGTTGTATGCCTTAATTGGGAGGAAAATGGAGGCGAAGAAATTTTAGTATGAAAATTTATTAATTTTTTTGTATGAAAACATAAAATTAATACTTTGATCTACATTTATTGTATAGGATGACAATTTTTTTTTCTTTCAAATTTCGAACCTCTCATTTTTTTTCCTCCGGCTCCAAGAGCTCCACGGGTTCCTGGATTTGTACCCGTAGAAACGGGTCTTATGGATGAAAGTGAAATATTATCACAAGATTTATCAAATTCTTCACATCAACGGTTTAACATATTGTGCAGTGCAGATAAAAATGGAATCATAAGCTTTAATATATTTGGCATATTTCCAGTTGGGAAAATTGTAAGCTTTAATGTTCCTCCATTTTACAAATGTCTTTTCTTCAAGGAAATATGGCTGACATTTTGGAAAAGAACGGGAGAATTACATACCGTTATAAACTTAGTTATTTGCGACTTTGCATATTTACCAACCCCAATAATTTTATTGCATATTTCTGCATCCAAAACATAATTAATTGCGTATCTACCCTTGTTAACTGATTTTAATAATTTTTTTAATATAATGGCTATTTTGCCCGATTTTTACTATTTTCTTTAAAGTTTTCTAATTTTTCACATTTACTAATTTTTAACAAGTTTTTTGTTTGTTTTTTGCATTCTTTTTTATTTATTTTTTTTTGAAAAATGAAAAAAAATAAAAAAGAATGTAAAACAACAAAAACTTGTAAAACTTTAGGAAATTGTAAAGTTTAATAGATGGGTAGGATAGTCATTATATTAGATTTTGTATTAAAATAGGCTAAAATGGGTAAATACACAATTAATTAAGTTTTGGATGGGGATATATGGAATAAAATGTTTTGGCTTCGGTAAATACGCAATGAACCAAGTTTGTAGGGGGATATATGCAAATGCCTCAAAAAGAATGTAGCCCTAAAGATAGAGTTTATGGTTTACATAATGTAACATGGGTTTGGGTAATAAGGGTTTAAAGCACCAAGTTTGAATTTTATGTTTTTAATTACTCAACGAGATTGGATATTAAGGCTAACTTCCGTTTACTTTTCCTTTAAAATTTGAGTGAAACTTTGACTTTTACTAATCAAATAGTCAAAGATATTTTGGTCATGTCACTCTAATTTAATGGAAGTTAGTCTTAATACTCAAACTTGTTACAATCTGAAAGCATAAAACCCAAACTTGTTACGTTAAACCTGTAATTTTCCACAAACCTTTGGACCATTGGTGTAATTAACTCTTAAAGATAAGTACGGGTTTGTTTCTTAATTTATGTTTTGCTTTACATGTTAATTTGGGTTGGATTGCAGGATATACACAATTTTCCTATTTGTTGTCCACTTGCAAACAAGCATGTTTACTACAAATTGATGAATGCTTCAATCTGTAAGGTAATTTTACCACTTTAAAACGGTAATTTTTAAAGGCACAGGATCGATATCAAACAAGAACACACGAGATATAGATGAACACTTATTATTGCAATTAAGAAAACTAACTCAAAAACTAAATTATAATAAACCCTCATTATAATCATAACACTAACTTGGTCATATTTATATAGGCAAGACCCGACTTGGTCAACAAGTTAACTAAAACCTAATAACCCCTTAAACCCTAAAACCCACTTGTTATTAAAGTTACACGAGCCGGTCCATATCACCGACTTGTGATAGGCCCGTACTCGGGAATTAAACCCAACAATCACCCCCCTAATTCCCGACTCGGAATAGGTAGGTCTTTAACTCCTAGCTTTTCTCCTTGACCTTGATTATCCTAGAACTCCTTTCGATCTGTAGTTGTGTTTTGTCGGCTCCTCCTAGCTCGAACAATCGTGTGACTCTGCTCTTGACCATTCCTTCGGTCCCGACCAGTCCTTCGGCCATACGAACTCGCATCACCACGTCTTTGGTTGCGATCTTGGTCACCCTGTTGAGCAAACACTAGGTCACTAACCTTTCTCGATCGTCATAGGTTCTTTCTCGGGCTTGAATTCTTGTCATGATTTTTCTCTTGTGTTCTTAAACGGTAATCATGACTCGATTATCCAGTCGATCACCTGTCGTTTGCCTCCGGTTTTGTGAAAACGCAGATTGAACCCTGATCCAGTCCTTCGGATCAAAGTTTGTATCAATTTTCCACTCAAATTAAAATTGATCACAGTCGGTTCTTCAAACTAATAATGACTTGATCAACAACTTTTTTCTTTCTTTTTGTAGTGTTCTCGAGTCTTCAAATCTAACCGTGAATTAAACCCGCTTGTTTAACCATATATATCGCCAATCAAAGTTGCTCCAACTTCAACGTTTTGAACTCAAAAATACTCCGGACTTGTATTTAACTTGAGGTGGCAACTAAAAACAAAAGATCTTATTTAATCTTCTTGAAATTTGAACCAAAACAACGGAAGTCAACCGAAACTTAATGAATGAAAAACTAATCCGAATTCAAGCGGCGACTTGGCAAAGAAGAGACCCAACAACGTTGTCTTTACCGACTATTCCCTGTAGTCGGTCGAAAATTGCATAAACGTTTCTTCTTCCACGCTTCTTTCTTGATCGGCGTTGAAAGGTATGTCGAGCTCGGCAGCCGTAGAGCGGCTTGGTGGCGATTGCAGGGCAGCCCCAATAACACCCCGGCAACTGTGACTTGAAGAATTGATCCAAATCTTGATCTCTTAGGCGAACCAACGTGTTGGCCTCTTCTCAGTGGCGGCTTCTCTGGTTCTTCTAAGGTCTTGAAACTTGCTCTGATACCAATTAAACGCACATGATCGATATCAAACAAGAACACACAAGATATAGATGAACTCTTACTACTGCAATTAAGAAAACTAACTCAAAAACTCAATTACAATAAACCCTCATCATAATCATAACCCTAACTTGGTCATATTTATATAGGCAAGACCCGACTTGGTCAACAAGTTAACTAAAACCTAATAACCTCTTAAACCCTAAAACCCACTTGTTATTAAAGTTACACGTGCCGGTCCATAACTTGTGATAGGCCCGTACTCGGGAATTAAACCCAGCAATTTTTTGTAACGCCGTTTACGTGTGGTTGCGTTGACCTAAGACACCTTTTGTCCAAAAATAATATCTTTTATAAAAATAATTAGTGTGTCAAATATGATGACATAGTATGCTATATTTATTTTTTCTTTAATAATCTAATTAATTTGGAATAAAATAATTTAGGAGGTTTGTGCACTTTTTAGATTATTTAAAATGACTTTTGATAAATAACAGAACCTGTCAAGAAGTAAAGGTACCGAAATTGAACCTCTAAGAAATAGGATCAAGTCTAATGAATATTTTTAAATCTCAGCGAGCTTTAATTTACATGATCGGTTTTAAAAATGTTTTTGTGTTAAGTGTGATGTGTACAGATGGTGTTATCTAAAGATCTTTGTCATTTGACAGTATTATGTTCTGGTGAGCTTCAAGCTTCAAAACATGATTTGCATGGGTTACATTGCTTAACACTTGACACCTCAATATTCTATAAAAGGTAAAGTTTAAGTTTATTGTAAAACTTGACTACTCTTTTCTTATATAAAGATCTATAACATTATAAGCCATTTGTAATATGTATGAGTATATCTATAGTATATTATATTATAGTACCTTTGAGGAGGACAAGTTTGTCTTTTTTACATTAATTTTAAAGCGTTTAAGGGCAAAATTGTGTTTTTTTTGTATTTGTTTGCCTTAATTATCTTTTACACACAAGTGCTAATTAAGTGTTTAACTCTCTATGGTCAGGTTCAGATAAATCATAATACACACCCCGTATGTGTATGCAGTGGCGGAGCTTGGATGTAATTTCATGGGTTGCCAAGATCATATATGTAGAATTTTAAGGGATTTCATGGGTTGC
>WOUH02000015.1:7543257-7555394 GCA_009936405.2 Stevia rebaudiana
CAGCTGTTCACCAGTTTTTAGTCAACTCTCTTGGTGAAGTGGTACATCAATCTTTACAAGATTTTAATAACTATAAATTTTTAGGTTATTTACACAAATGACCCATGTGGTTCACTGGTTTGCGTAAAATAACAACGTAAAATAATAGGTATGAGTACTAAGGGTTTAAAGTAACATGTTTGAGTTTTAAGCTTTCAGTTTTGTAACGAGTTTCGGCAATAAGGCTAACTTCCGTTAAGTTTTCCGTTATATTATAGTAAATTGATCAAAATAACGTTTGACTTTTCACCTTTTGATTTTGACAATTAAAAAAGTCAAAGGTTATTTTGGTCATTTCATCCTTATTTAACGTTAGTTAGCCTTAATATCCAAACACACTACAAAATTGAATCAGAAAACCCAAACCTGTTACTTTTTGCAAATCACAGTGTAATTAACTGTAAAAAAATTATATAATTTTTAAGAGATCTTTATGAAAGGTTATTGCTGATCAGGGTCTCAAGCGGATGATAAAGATAGTCTGTGGAGCTGGAAAAGACATTCAGGTTATCGTTCTTGAAAATCTGCAGGTAGAGTTAGCATTACTCAAGTCAGCATTTTTTTTAATTATTAGTTACTTAATTATTTAATTAATTTCAAGGCGGGAATGGTTGGACCACTTTGGTGAGGGTTCAAGTTGGGAAAAGTTAGTTGAGGGTCAAAATGAATTGCATTGGTTGAGTAACCTACAAGCACTTTTTGTTACACCTTTTTCAAATGAAACTTATTATTTTACCAAATATAATTTAAAAAATTTGTATTATTCCATAATATCTACCTTGTCCAGATGTTCCAGATGAGGTGGTATAGGAGGCCTTTATGCATTTAAAAACACTTATAATTAAATCGTTTGACCTGTTTTCTTTTTAATTAAATCTTAAGGTTGGTTAACCAAGTTGACCCGTTAGAGATGGATTATAAATTTATAACCCACTTACGCTTAATTATAATTTTTAAGGAAAAATGTTTTGTGGTTCAGCCTGCTGCAGAGATGATTGGATTTAGATTAGGAGAATTGAGAGGACTTTCTAAGTGGCGTTCACGTTATCAAGGTGTCGGTTTGGATGAGAATTTAATAAATAATGCAGCAGAAAAGGTGGGAATGTTGTTAATTCAAATCCAACGCTTTATGACTGTTTTATCATCTTCTGTTCAACAGGTGATTATTTAATTAAACAAATCCTCATTTTTTGTCATCAGTGTTGTAAAAATTGTAAAAATCGCTTTACGCTAGTTGGGTGGTGGGGTAATGACTAACAATTAACCGGAATTAACTGGACTGGAATGTTTTATTTGTAAATTTTTAAACTTATATATGTATGTATAAACACATTTTTTAAACTGATTTTGACCCATTTTTTGATCAATTTTCACTAATATATGATCACTTTTGACCGATTTTAACCGTTTACCGAGTTCAGCCTCCGATTAAGGGAAATTGTAACGGTGTGCGACTGATTAGTGATCAATTTCTGATTAATCATATTTTTTTGTTTTTTTTTTTGGTTGTAGTTTTCAAACTTCTTCAATTGGCTACACAAATGTGTGAAAATGTTGATGTCAGAACCAAACGACCAACACCAGCTTCCGGCGTTCAACAGGTTTATTGTTATTTTAACCTCCTAAAATTGTTTCCTTTAAGCAAAACAGATATTATTTGTAAAGTTTTTAAATATTATGTAAACCTTAATAATTTCTAATTTTATATAATTCACATATTAAAGAGAGAAAGAAGTTGGCGGGTCAACAAAAATGACCCTTTTTACTCACTTAAAAGTACTTGTGTTGACCCTTTATTTAATATTCAGTCTTATTGTAGTTCTCTTTTTTTATAGTGATCATCAAGGTTTTTCAACCCACTTTGTTTTGGCAGTGAACTGGTTATTTTATTTTTGAAGTATTTATATGATCAAGATCCAGTAACGCGGTTACTCGAATCAACTGAAGTTGACCATAGTATTGAAGTTGACTTGTAAGTAACTTTTCCTACAAACTCAATTCATTTTTGTATTCTATAAATGATCTGAAGCTTTAATTTTTTGAAAAATTTATAGTATGAAATTTCCCTTTTGTCCTTCAAGTAATCATTGCAAACTAACACTGTTAATGATTCAGGGAGACAATGGAAAGAGTACAAGAATTGGCTCATTTTGGGGGTTTCACGGATTTTGATTACCTGCGAAGAACGTTAGCGAAAGAATTTCAACAAATGGAGTCTTGGTATGCTTTCTAATCCTGTTTGACCTTTGGAGTCAAAGTTACTAATATTATGTTGGTGATAAACATATAACAAGATTTCATTACCCATAATATATAACAATATCTTTTTTTTTTAATTTGAAATTATAAAATAATGACTTAATTGTTGCAGTTTCAAAGATGCATTCCATATGCCTTTTACTACAATTTCCAAGAAGATACTTTGCCAACACATGTCGCCATTGTTTCCAATTGAATCATTTTCAAAATCTCCATCCTCCTTTGTTCCAACATCCATATCATATTACAAGGTATGTTATATACTTATAGACGATAATGCCCCTCAAAAGCAATCATTAGCATCATCGTCTGGAACTGGGGTTGTTCAAAAAGCTTATGGCTCGTGGTGCCCTTGAAACTAGCTAGTTTGTAATCGAGCCGAGCTTGAGCCAGTAGGATTGGCTCGTGGCTTGGCTTGTTGGCTCCTTTAAATGAAATATATGTGTATATATATATATATAGGAGACGTGTATTTACGCCCGTCATTTTTAAGATGTGTTACACAGTGTACACATCTCAAAATAGAGGGCCCAGATTGAGTTACTTATAAAATGGAGGGCCCAGATTGAGTTACTTATAAAATGGAGGGCCCAGATTGAGTTTTTCTGTTAACTTTTAAAACCTGGTTCACATAACACACCCCCTATATATATATATATGGGAAGAATCAAATGAGAACTCTTGTTTTTTGCGAGCTCTGAGAATTTTTTTTACACGTGTTTACACTTGTAAAACACTCTACTTTTTTAACACGTGTAAAAACGAGTTCTCACGAAAGGAAAATTATGAATTTTGTTTTTGCAAGAACTTTGGGAACTTCTTTTTACACATGTGTAAAAAAGAGTTTCTGCAATAACATTAGTTCTCATTTGAACCATCCCCTATATATATATATATATTGGTTAGTTTTCCTAGTTATTTTTTATTGTAAGAAATAAATTTTCATACAAAAAATTGCTAACGAGCTTGCTCGAGTTTAACAAAAATATGAGAGTTGATAAAAATATGAAATTTAAAATAATATAAAAAATTTCTAAGCCTGGCTCGGCTTGTTTACAACCCTTCACACGTCTTATAATTTTTTTCTTTTGCTAATTATTTTCTACTTGTTTGTTTTAGGAAGCAATGCATGATAAACAACCGCGATTTGTGGATTATTTATCGTTTATTTTACCTGATGCGCCTTCATCAGAGCTTGCAAATTGCATAGTTGTTACGCGGTGTTTAATGAATAATGATCTAGAAGCTGTGTTGTTATCTGTTCCTGATGGCTATCATTGTGTAGATTTGTCTCTATATAAGGTACTTTTCATGTTACTCCAATTCAATTTTTACAAATAACAGTATGCAATTAATAAAAAAAACCTAGAAAATATCAAGTCTTTTTATAAAAATATTTAGATTTTTGTCAAATCTCTATAATGCCCTTTAGGATGCTACAAACTGGAGAAATCTTGTTTGACCAAATCCATGATTGTTCATAGATTGATACCAATGATATGATCAGGACTTGAAAGTTGAAACATTGTGTAAAAAGGGCAATTTTGTCATTTTTTGTTAACATTTTGCTGATAACAGGAATGTCAACTTGTTCTATTATTCAACGGGCCGTCATCCATTTCTGAAAATTCGGAGAACGCTTGTATGACAATTGTACAAACCGATGATCTTCCGTTTGTATCTATAAATAATTTAGATTCTTCAAGTCTTTGGAAGTTGCATGAACTTAAGGTACAAATCCCTTTAAAAGTTACATTAATGCAACTGCATATAATTCATTTCAGTGCATTTGGTCATCAACTCATCATTTTATCCAATGAAATAAAGGAAATTGGTGATAATTTAATTAATTTAAAATAACTGAAGGAAGTGGAAATATAATTAAAATAAATGAAAAATTAAATTGATTTACTGATAGATGTACGTTGTGCACTATCAAATGGTACATGTAAAAAACATATTACCGTTCATTAGGGTTAAAATGGGAATTACATGTTCTTTGTGTTTTAATAATAAAGTAAATTTTATAATCGTGTTTTTTTAAAATTTTGTTATGATGTTCGTTTCAGGACTCTGTTGTATACTTGCAAATGGATAATTTAAAAGTACGAGAAATTCCTCACTCTGTGATCGCCCCTCTAGCAGTTAGCGGTAAATACCTCTTTCAACAATTTTGTGTTTGTATGTGTGAATAATTTATTTATTTATTTATTTATTCGTTTATTTATTTTTTATTTTGTCTGGGTTGAGGTTGATGTCTTTAACACTAATAAATATACGCGTTGAGCCATTTTTATAAAAAAAAATGATTTAGAGGAAAACCAGTTAGTCTATATTATGTATTCTCCAGGAATGCTTAATTTTAGACAATAGAGACATATATGATGTGTTTTAACCTTTGTTAATTATTAAATGTTCAGCATCTAGAGGTGTTGCTTGTGTCTTTGCATCAAGAAAGCGTGCTTTAGTTTACATCTTGGATGAAGATGAAGATGAAATCTCAGACGCGGATTAGCTTCATTGTGTTATCTATTTCTTTTCTTTTTTATGTAATTTTATTTAATATTTTGTTTAAAAAGAGACTGATTTTCTCCATCTTGAATGTGTATATCGAGGGATATGGTAGAATACTAGATTCGCTTGTCATCCATCTTTAGTTTTCGTTTTGTAGACTTTTTTTTGTTGTAATATCATTAACCATCAGAATTTAGGGTAGCAAACATGATTTGATGTAGTTCATGAGGTTGCACTTATTTCAGTTTTTTTTACATGCTTGTATATGTATCTTTGTAATTTGTTTGTATGAGTATAGATACCCTAAGTAAATTATAAATTTTAACAATTTGATTATACCCAATATTGGTAATGAAATGAACGACTTTGAAGGAAGATGAATCAAAGTTGAAAATGTGAAGAATAGTGTTTAAACTCGATTAACATTAGCGAACATACAAATGAACTCAGTATAATCTCAATTTATGGCGGAAGTGTGATGAACGCTAATTTTACGTATAAAGAGGTGGCTTTTATTAAGACTAAAAAGATCTCATTTTTTCTTTCTTCTATCATAATAATATTACACATGTAACAAAGATCAAATAACATATAAAAAACAAACATATCATAGCATGATAAGTAACCGAATCAATTCAAATAATCATGTAAAGAAAGAAACAAATAATCATTCATAACATAAAACATATAAGACTACAATAATGAAGATTTTCAAAGTGCTACTAACATAAAGTGATGAATATCTAGACAAAGAAAACAACATAAAATGGTTGGTTGTGTCAATCAGGGGTAAGTACGTTGGTAGTTGTACCTTGTGCTTTAATGCATAATGTACATTTTTATCATTGGCCAGAAACACAAGAAAACCTTTTTGGGAACTATTGTCGTCAACTTAACAACATTAGAATGCACACATCTCGTAAACAATGCATAAATAGTAGTAATCTCTGAATATCACCAGAACTTCTACTCCGACCCCATGGCAATCTTCATAAAGGTACAGATAGGCAAACCCATTATTGTCGTAAGTTTCGAGAGGTGTAACACCATTAGATGTCATGCAGACCAATGCTAACATTGTATTTAGTCTCATAGAATCTTGCAAAAGTTGTCATCATTGACTTTTCCAAGAGTAGCAACAACACCTAGGACATCACTCGTTTGGATCAACAAGAGACTCTGGTTTCCATACAAGGAAAGTAGTGTATTTCTCATACTTGAAATGAAGAGTATCACAACATTTCAATAAAAAGTATTTTTAATGCAGAAGCAACTAGATTATCATTTTGAGCACTTCAAGCTTATGCATATTGAAAATTTGATATCTCGTAACTTTGTCAAATATGGTATGTTTTTTTACTAGCCAATCACAATTATCCATGTCTATAAATTGACATCCATTTCTGTTAAGTGAAGTAGAATTTATGCATGAAACTAACAACAATTTCCTTTTAGGAGCTACTTTTGATTTTATAACCAAATCACATTGCCAATGCTTTCAATTTCTACCGAAGGTAGGTATACCTAATTTGGAACTCAAACAACAATGTGATAGTGTCTCCTTTAACAAAACCAACAAGATGTATCCATTTAACATCCCGACGAACAGCCATTCAAAAGTTTTAACAAGCAAATCACTACCAAATTGCCATGTTCCCTATAGGTCTCACAATAATGCCAAAGAGATTTGTTGTTTGTACAGTGACTTCCCTGTTGCAAAGGAGGTTTTAAAGGTTGTATTATCGAAGTAATTACAGGTTTTAAAATAAAAGAAGACTCACAAACACCTTCACATATTGACTCAAACCTCTCAACATTCTTCGGAAAACAAATTTGGTCAACAGAACTAGAATCGAAAGTCAATTTATAAAGTGCACGATTAGATAGAATAGAAATGGTTGAATATGGCACATCAACGGGAAATCGAATAGCATTAATAAGTGTAAGAAGGGATGGTTCAAAGGGTTGCTCATCAATATTCATGAGTATGCTTGTATTCCCTTTCGAAAAAGTAACTCAATGGCGATCCAGTTATTGTAGAATGAGAGACATTAGGACCATCCAATTCAGTTGAATCAAAAATCAGAGGATCAGTAGTCATAGTTTATACAATGGTGATCTAAATTGTCTTCTTCATTTAATTCGACCGATTTAGTTACATGATCGATTGTAGGGTGTGAGGCCTGTCATTGGAGAAACTTGGATTCCTGTAAATCCAATTTTGCAGAGATCCTGCTCAAAGCGCCTTGAATCAGACTAATATTATCTAGCACGGAGTTGATGTTAACCAAGAGTATCAATGCCATTAATGCAAACCAATGAAGTGATTTGAAATTAACAACTTGATTCAATTGATGTAATAAACAAATTACAACCAAACAAATCAATAAGAAAAGGGAGATGAGAAGATCAGTCTTCGTTATATACTTTGACGATCCTCAATTCGTTTTAATTTACCGGGCCTTCTTAATTGGGCTATTGGGCTCGGGTCACCATGCATATATGATTGCACTTTGATGTCACAACCACACATAACCAACCTTTAATGCATACTGTACAAGTCATTATAGCACGTTACAAATCACAGGTTTGACAATAAGCAGTTACCAAAAAAGCCACATCAAACATCTGGGCTAAATACAGTTATACACCCTACAGCTTTACACCATGAACAACATTTAAAGCATAATGTACAAGTCTATCGTGCAAAACTGCCAGAAAGAAGAAATCGTTTTTGGAATCTACTGTCATCTCAACTTAACATAAGCAATAACAAAAGAATGTAAACATCTTGTTAAGTTTATAACATATGACTCAAATCATTTCGACAATTTAGAGCTACAAACAATAAAATTATAAATTTTATAAAGTTGATTAAACTACTAGTGCCTCTTTTCTACCTTGTTCTTACCCTTTCTTTTATCCCTTTTGGTTAGTGTTTTCGGGCGCGATCTTCTTCTCTCAACTTTCTTGAACGGTTTCTTCTTTATCACCTGTAAATTCGGTTTCTTTTCCAGGGTCAATTTGGGTATTTCTGCAGAGTCATCTTCACGCGAGATCTCACTTGTTGTCACCATGACCTTGACGTTACCAGTGTCATACACTTTTGTACCTGTTGTCAACAAGAAAATTCAAATGAAGCTGAAAGACTGTCGTAAAATTACTACTTTGTCCCTGTCAGCAAGTTGGAGGGCATTTACAGCAAATTTGACTCATTTTATAATAATGGGTCAATTTTGGGTTAGATTTATCTCTAACGGGTCAAATGGGTAAAATAAAAGATTCAGCAAAAATTTGGATTATTAAGCTTGTCTTAATTACTTGAAATATTCTTAAAAGTTTTAGAATTTACTGTCAAAACACAGTTTGTGCACATACCAGAAACCGATGTTAGATGATCATCATCATTATTATCATCATCATCATTATCTTGTTCATCTTCTTCTGCTTCATTGACTTCACCATTTTCATTAGGTTGACCATTTTCATCAGGTGGAGCTCCACCATACAGAACATACTCTCTGTCTAATTTTCTCTGCCAATAAAGTAATAAATAAACAAATTATATTTATTAAATAAAAGATATATTTATACACATGGATACTTCCCGATTTCATTTATGTACAATATGGTGTAAATTGACATGAGTCCAATACTGGATTAATTTTATAATTATAAATCTAGTTTAAAAAAAAACTGGCAAACTAGAAGGACCAAAGGTGTCAAAAAAGCATAATTGAAGGTGGTACCTTTTTGCGCAACTCAATACGCTTGCGACGTAAGGCTTCTTGTTGCTGATTTTGTGCTTCTTTTCTTCTCTTCTTCTTTCTCTTGTGAAATCCGGTCACGAAATCACTATACAATAAATACACACGCTTTATAATTAGATTGTAGAAGAAAAACACAGCTTGATTTAGATTGTGTTTAACTTAAAACGGGTCAAATTAAAAAAAAAAAAAAAGAAGCTAAATGGTGAACGGGTCGTAATTGTAAAAATATTACAACAATACAATCTATTAAATTGTTCTATTAAAAGATTCATATTATTAACGTAAAATACTGTTTCGTAATCGTAACTAACATATAATCCTTTTAGAATTTTTTTTTTTTAAAGGACAAGAAAATGTGGTTGACCGCTGACCCGATTCAACCTGTTTTTAATAATAGCCTGTTATGACCTGAACGCTTTTTAAACATATTAACCCAAGTAGATGAAAGAACCAATGGAATCGAGCTTCTAAAAAAACAAAAAACAAAAAACATTCTAATTTCTCTGCTAAAATGTCATAAATTAACAGCAAAGTTTCACTTGTTTAAACCTTGAAACACCAAGTAAATCAACCTATTTACCATTGTAGCATTACATATCTGTTACTGTAATTTGAGCCAATACAATCTTTCCATATGTGACTATATAATTAGGGTCATAAAAGTTGGAACAAAACGTTTAAAGGTCTAATCGATTTAATCAAAAATTTCTTGATTACACAACAGATACACAATTTTAATATTAAACTACATAATGTTTATTTTATCAGTAAGCTAAATTAACCCAAAGATCTACACATACTTCACAATTTATAACGATTACGTGCGAAAAAATCATGATATGCTACATAAGTACATATCAAGCAAATTTGCTTCAAAGCTCAAAATTCATCATGTAAATATCAAATTCAATAAGAAGTTATATTAGAGAAGATATAACCAATCATCCAAAGATCAAATTCGATTTAAAGCTTGAACTTTAGTATCAAAACAAGAAAGCATCACCAATAACTTTAAATGTATATACACATATACAAAGTATAGATACACATTTGACTCTTAAATTCTCAACGAAAACAGTAAAATTTGGTAGCAAACCCTAAAGAAGTTTTAAAACGCCATCAAATTATATTATTTTAGGGAAAATTCGCAGGAGTTGATGAAACGAAACCTGAGGTCCTTTTCATTGAAGGAAACAGAAAGGGCTTTATTCTTGAGAGCCCTCTTCTTGATATGGTGAGCTTGTACGACATGCTGTTGTGATTGTACATCGTCGCCCTCTAACTCCATCGCCGGCGGTGAACAAATGCCAAAAACCTTGAAAATAACCTAACGCTTTTGTTTATAATCAGGGTGGTATTAATTTTGCACACCTCGTATACGGTAGTACGAAGGCTATACGGGTATATTTACTGATTATATTCTTTAAATATTTCAACTTGTGCTACTATTACTATTATATTATAATATATTTAAACGAGAACATTTTACTCACTCACAAAGTTACTGTAGAAAAATTACAAGTGATGATGCATGGTGTACAAGACACACATGCACAAAACATACATACAATCTACCTATACTAATAAAGAGCTAACTCTAATACAATATGGCTCCTCCAAAATGCCACGTGGCACTCCCACTTGAGCTCAAAAAAAAAAAAATTTTTTTTTCGGTATACCTGATACCCATTAACGCAAACCCATATCCGATTTTTCTAAGAAACGCGGCCTCCTCCTTTTGATCTATCATTTGGCGATTGTTCTCATTTTTGGTTTCTTCGATTAAACCTAATGTATATGTCCTTCTCTGCTATTACTCTCTTTGATTTCTCTATTCCAAATCTCTGTCGAATGAATTCCATAATCTGTATTGAAGATTGATCTCCAATCCGCTACCAATTTCGTTTTTTTACGATTCTTTTGATCCGCATTTCTATGTGTAAGTTTATCCTGTAACCCTAATTTCTTTCAAATCTCATTGAAAATTTGTTTTGTGTAAGTTTAGCCTTTAACTGTAATCTTTGTTTTATTTGTTTTATTTGTTGATTTACAAAATGAACGAGGCGCCAATGGAGATGGTAGCAAAACCGTTTCATACTCGATTGAAGATGGATGTAAATTTGTGCGCAAATTTACTATCAGTAAGTTTATCTGTAACAACTTTTTATTACAAATCTATGTCGTATGAATTGTTTATATGAATAGAACATATATTGAATGTTGAATCGTTTCATAATAAAAGAATTTACAAGAAGATGATTCAATACTTATCTTTAATAAATCTGATCATTTTGGGTGTTTTATTTTTGGATTTACTAAAAAAATTAATAAAAAATTTAGATTGTATGACACTGAATGTTTAAATTAGGTTTTAAATTGCAATCTTATAAGAACATACAATATAGTTCTAAATTGCAATATCATCACAACATACAATGAAAAAACTTCAATTTGTAACAGGACATAAATGTTTTCATAATATGCATAAATGTTTGTTTAATCTAATTAAGATTGTTGAGATGTTCTTGATGAATGAGGTTTTAAATTGCAATCTTATAATAACATACAATAAACTTCTAAATTGCATCATAGTCAGAACATACAAAAAAATAACTTAAATTTGTTGCTGGAAATAATTTTTTTCTTAATATGCATAAATGTTACTTTAATCTATTTAAGATTGTTGACATGTTCTTGATGAATGAGGTTTTAAATTTAGAACATTATAAGAACATACAATAGACTTCTAACCAGCAATATTATCAGATAATACAATAATAAACTTTCAATTTGTAACTGGACATAAATGTTTGCTTCATATGCATAAATGTTTGTTGCATATAATTAAGATTGATGAGATGTTCTTGATGTTCTTGAATTTTTGCAAAGATTTATTTTTTATTATTTTAATTAAAAATTAAAATACAATTGTAATAGAGGTTAACGTTTTAAATTGTATATTTGTAAACTTCATTAATTTTATTAACTGATGTAGTATATGTTTTCCAAAAAGATTTTAATTTTGGCAATTATTTTAAATTGAAAAATTTCTTTTTCATATTTCATAACGTTTTAAATTGTATATTTGTAAAGTTCATTAATTTTTTTAACTGATATGTAGTATATGTTTTCCAAAAAGAATTTAATTTTGGCAATTATTCTTAAATTTAAAAATTTCTTTTTCATATTTCATAACGTATTTAAAAACATAGTCAGAGTTGCTAAAATTTTATACAATTTATATAGTAACGTTGACTCATTAATTTTAATTAGTGATTTACAGAATCAATAAAACTTTTAGACTTATGCATCGATGTTGTATATAAGGATGCTTAAACTTCATCATTTTGTATCCAAAACTTGAATTCTAATATCATTCTACTTGGTTTGTACAACATCTTTCATTTTGTAAAAACATTTTTATTTTTATAACCAAATTTCGTTGTAAAAAATTTCTATTGATATTTGATCTTTTGTATTTATTTTACAGAATTATGGAACACAAATCAGTTGTCATGCTAAACAAGCTGGATCTGGCATCAGAAGATATAATGT
>WOUH02000015.1:7568921-7581760 GCA_009936405.2 Stevia rebaudiana
GTAATAATGTCCCTTTCGATTTCCAAAAAGGATGAAATATTATGAACAATCAAGAAGAAACGATCAGTGAATGCGTATGGATCATCGGCTGATCGGAAAAGTATGTGTAGTTCAAGGAAGACGATGAAGAAGATGTTGGCATCATGTAATTGTATTGGTTCTGCGTATCAAATCCTCGAAATTTAGACTCCATTGGTATAGGAAAATAAGGTTCTAATTCGCCGGAATATACGCCGGCGGCCGCTTGCTTCGTGGGATAGTAAGTTTTGATACGAAATAATTATAAAAGGTGTACTTGAAAAAGAAGAGGGGCATATTAATAACCGTAGTCGATACCAGTACCATAAGACTCAAGGTTGACATTATTACCGGAAAACGAGGCGTTATTGTCAATATGATAACCTTGACTTCCGGAATAACCGTAACCTTCGTTGATGTCGTTATAATTCGGATAACCTTGACTACCAGAATAATCGTAATATTCGTTGTCGTTGTCGGAAGGAAAAATATCGTTCCACCAAGACATTTTCAAAGCTAATTTCGCGTTAATATTGAACTAATTGTATTGAATTGAATCTAATGAAAAATATATGAAAAACGATCGTCTATATAGAAATCTTCAAAGGAATATTACATCGTATTAAATAATTCAACCGTACGACCCGCGAAATATTACACCGAATCAAATTATTATTAAAATATATATATATATATATATAGCATATGGCGATCATACGGCCCCGTAGGGGTTTTTTTTTATGGATAAAGGGGGTCCATATAGTAGTGTCCTTCTAAAGAATGTATTTAAATATATTTTAAATCAATATAAAACCTCGATGGTGATAACCGATTTAAACCCCAATCCTTGATATGAACCTTCAAATTAGTCTTGCCACGGGATGTCATCTTGGAAAGCAAGTCCTCTAGAATCAAATACTCCCGGTTACAATCATAAAGTTCTCACATTCAGAATCAACTACTTTTGAGCAATTTTTTTTTACATTTTTGCCTCATACAAAACTTGAACCCTTGTCATTTTGACTTAAAGACTTTCACACTAACTACTGATATTCAGTGGGTCAACTACTTCTTATTTAACATTATATTCAGTGGGTCCTCACATTTTAGAATGAAACACTTCTAGTTTAGTCTTAGTTTGCAAGCAAAAGAACACTCAACTCAAGCGTACATTTGAACACGTAAGGGGACTTGTTAAATCCAACAAACTATTGTATTAAACAATTAGAAACTAGAGAAATTAGGTGAATCGGACACATGTAGCCTCGGTAATTTGACAATAATTGTAAGGATTTCATAGCCAATTTTATATGTTGTATGAAAAATTAAATTTTAATTAACCAACATTAACCCTGTAACCCTGTTAATATTCCTTTGTTCATGTTGAGAAATCTAAGAGTTGCTTTAAGCTTAATTCTTTCAATTTAACCTGATATGACTCCTTCATTCCAGAAATTACCAAATTAAGTTTGATTACCTTATTTGTCAATATAAAGTTAAAACACACTTAGAGTTGTATAACTCGCCATATAATCAAAATCAAACTTAACCAACATGTTTTAATCATTGAATATGATATGCTCTCAAGTTATTCTGCAAACCTCTAGGTGGTTAGTTATTTTAAATAATGTGTAAGGATTATACATGTCATTGTTGAACCAATATTGTGTATATTTCATTCAAGCCTTAACTCAAAAACGGTAAATCTATTTTCAAATGTGAAAATTAAGACCCGAGCATTATATGAAAAGCATTATATAACTTTTACTAAACAAAGTACAAGGAACTAACGAATGTACAAAAAATCAATTAAAACTCAATGAATCATATGTAGTATCATGAAGAATCAAGAATCCAATTTACAATTTACAACTCATTTACATCAAATTCTTGATCTTCTTATACCACATCCAAATGTCAAACGAACCCAACTTATTTATCAATGACAACATGTAAAACAAAAGATCGACGCCTAACTAAAAACAAGACCCCGAGTGAACTAATCATGGATCGTATAGTTGGTTCGAGATACATTGCAGAAAACACAATGATCCAAGAAAACCTTTCTAACAATACTCCCTTCTTCAATACGATACCCTCTACTTTGCTTATTCCAAAGATGAAGGGCGTAACTCTGGTTCCTAATCTGCTCATATACCGCGTTTAACCATCGCGTATCAGTCTCATTTTTACCCCCACGAAAGAGAACCCGAATCTTGTCCCAACTCACGGGATAGAACGCGACCGGGGGTAAAACAGTAAAATTGTACCCGGGCCTCCCTTGCAACCTTGAAACCACCCGTGAAACCATGTATGGACCATTGTGACCCCATTTGTTTCCATTGAACGTTGATGAAAACTCTTCGATGAACTTGTAAAGTAGTGGATGCATTTTGTCGAACACCATGACTGCATTATTCAACCTGCTCCAATTTTTCGAATTTGGGGCCATAATTTGTGCTCCGATGGAGTTCTTTAACTTGCTAAAACTCTTCAAGATTATAACATCAGCATCGATATAAACACCACCGAATTTGTATAACAAGCAAATCCGAAGAAGATTTGATATGTTTTGACCTAATGGGATCGTACCTGTGTGAATTTGACCTCTGAGCAGCTTTGAAAACCATGATTCTGCCATGGTGTTCTTGAACAAGAACGAGAAATCGGGTGAAATTGATGTTACTCGAAACCCTTTACCAGTAAAGGGTTTGAGAATCTGTCGTCCTTTGATTGAATCAAGAGAGTTTGATACGATCAAAAGACACCCATTTGGATGTGATTTGAATATCGATTCAACAGAGTGAATTGCTCGTTGGTTAAACGAATTCCACGAAGATATCCACGTCATAAAGAAACGAACCTTGCAGGGAGATGATTCATTCTTGTTGAAAAAGAATTCATTCACTCTTGCCGGAAAATCGTCTCCCCGGCGGCGGCGAGAAGAGCCTAATCCGGCGAGAATCTTCAGAAGCTTCTTGTTTCTGCTGTCCGATAATTTCTCGGATTCAATTTCAAAACTGAGCGATCTACGCAAATGTGGAAAATAAGGAACCGAGACGAAGTTCATCGGATCTCCGACGCCGGCGGTGGGGAATTCCGGTGTACGAGTCTGTAAATTCAAACGGGGTGTTGAAATTCCAGATGATGATGATGACGATGATGATACGGAGATCAAGTTTCTTGACGATCTGGTTACTTTTTCCGGCGAATGGGTGCTTAATGACGGAATCTTGAGGGAGAAGATTGAAACGCCATTGAAAGACAGCAAGAAGAGGAAAACGAGGGAGATGAAAGCGTAAAGAGTTCTTTTGTTGTTGATGGAGTTGAATTCCATTGAAGTGGGTTTCATTGTGTATGGATGTTGAGCATGTTGGTGCTTCAATGGCGATGGCGGCAAAGTTTTTGAACTCTGGTTTGTTGTTTGAGAGATATTCGAGGGTGATGAATATGCGTCAAATGAGTTTACGGTGATGTAGTGACGTGATATTGATGAGAACTTAGATAACTTTTTGAAGAAAATTCCATGGAAAATTATATTTATTTGCATATAAACTAACATTAATATAATTCACTTGTAAAAAATAGTAAGATGTCTAAAAAGATTGAGTCTATAGTATTTGTTAACCTTTTTATTAAAGATAATTAATCCAATAAATGTTCTAAATTTTGATGTATGTCAATGATATTATATGATCTTATGTTAACTCTAAATATTGTTCTAATAAGAAACTGTAGCAATATAGTCATAAGTTAAACTTTTCAATTAGATCATATAATAGTTATTATAAATTGGTGTAAACTATTACTAGTGTTTATTAAAAGATATTTAGTTAAAGATGACACTTACGAAGAATGAATGCTTAAAAATAATCAGTATTGTGCAATAAAACAATAAGTGTAATATATCTATATGGACGGTAAAGATAATAATAATGCTATACAAATAAGCTTTTAAAGGAGTTTTATTCCATGCTAACACCCTCTCCACCCTCTCCTTTCATCATAATCGAATTAGTCAAATCCAGAACTTTACAACTGTGTATAACTCGTACTATGAATTTTCATTTGCTAAGAAACAGAACAATCGTTATTTAATCAAAGATTACATTAGCAAGTTGTAACTTTCTTTCAGATTGACACGGTATTGCAAGCTAGAGTCTTAGGGTGGACGTGTGGGAGTCAAGCTCGAAGGCAGGATCCCGCGGGCTGGTGGGCTACACCTTTGTATAGCCATGGGTTCCCCTTCTCCGGTTGGGGCTAGGTTTAATATACCTGACGAATTTCACATATTTGACCATTAAAAGCGTTAAAAAAGCTAAAACTTTTTTTCTTTTATAAAAACTCCATACACCATCATTTAAACTCACAAAAATTTTCAACAATCTCCATGTATTTTTCTTACTCTCTTTTGTTAAAAAAAATGTCATCATTCTCCACATATTTTCTGGTACTCTCTTCTATAATAAAAATGTCACGCCAAAAGATTTACTTGCCGGATTCATTTGATAGCTTGTCATCATCTGAGTCGGGTAACGGTTCGTTTTTAAGCCACTATGTTGAAAATGCAACACAAATTCAAGACACGACAAACGTGATTGAGACGTTGCTCATAAGACTCTAATGAATGATTATTTTGTTGCCAAACCAAAATTCACAGATGCCATATTTAGAGCAACATTTCGGATATCGAAAGAATTGTTTTTAAAATGTTGGAGATATTGTAGCAACGTTTGAGTAGTTTCAAGAAGGCTATATTGCAAGAGAGAAGAAAAGTTTCACTCCACTAAAAACAAATGCACGTTATCCGTAAAACAACTCACCATCGGTAACATTTTTAGTACATTTTGTGGTCTGAATTGTAATAGTTTGAGTCTATAATGTAATTAGAAGGCTTTTTTTGTAAATATGTGAACCTTTTTCACAAAGTAGTCCACCTTTGTATGGAGGCGTTCGTACGAAGGTATTATGTGTATAAAAGGTTAGTTTTGTCCCGTTAATGATACCGATCTCATTTTGACATTCTCTGAGTTTTAACGTTACTCTGTTCAAATTTCTTCTGATCTGATAAATATTCTCTTCATCTATTTCTAAACCGCGATACAAGAATTTGATTGATTCCGCCTTTCAAAGTTAACGTATAATCAACGTTTTGTATTCGTTTACACGATCGTAACAAATGGTAACAAAGCCAATTTGATTCTACATTGTTCGTGGATTAATTTAAGTGAGAATTGATCATATCTAAGGATTAATTGGTACAATATTTTTCAAAATGACAAATAGGGTTCATACAAAGGTGTCGGGTTCGGAAGAATTTGCATGAACATGGTTGTTGAACAGTGCATACGGACGTGGTGTTCTTGAGCTTAAGAACATCATCTCCTTCCTACGAATGTCATGTCATTCGTACGAACGTCTTACCTTCATATGAATTGACACCTTCGTACAAACGTGCATCTTCGTTTCACATTCACTTTCGTACTTTTCCTTCATACTAACGTCTACATTCGTATAGAGACCTTCGTACGAACAAACTGTTGGAAATTTTCAAAATTTTCTAAGTGTCAAATTTTTATCTTTCAACATGGGAGAAAATATTTGGGCTTGTATTGCCAACAAAAACATTCAGAATATCCTTTTGAATGATAATGAGACCAGGAATTCGTATAATGATCCTCGTCTAATGAGCCTCGAAGATTATCGCATTGGAAGTAGCTGTTTGAAACGCACATTAACGGGGTAGACACGAACTTGTGGATGAAGATCAAAAGTGGGTAGAATAGACCAATTCAAGAGGGATTGGGGATTCAAGTCGAGGTGTTTAGATTGTCTGATGAGCAAAGAAAAGAATATGATCTCGAAAAGAAAGCATACGCGATTTTCTCGCAGGTTATTCCCAAAGATATCTTACATCACTTTCAATACTGTACAACATCTCAGATGGTATGGAATGCCTTACTTGCAAGAAACGAAGGAAATTTAAAGCTGCGAAAGATTAAAGCAAATGCGATAAAAAACGAATTTGATAATTTCATGCATATTGAGGATGAGTCGCTCGAGGAGTTGATTGCTCGTTTCTATAATTTAATGAGCGAGATGTACCAGTATGGAACCTTGACAACCTCTGAAGAGAAAGTTGAATATCTTGCATATGCTTTTCCTCCAAAGTGGAATCAATTTATCATGGTTCTTAAAGAAAACAACATGTTTGAAAGCCTTGGAATAAATGATTTGTTTAGAAATTACGTGAACAAAAGTTAGATTACTCAATAGCTTCAACATTCTCATTAGCTTCAACATCCACATGCACATATTTTGCCTTCACATCTTCATCTTTTGGATTCACTTTCTCATCCTCATCTTTAATTTTGGCTGGTGCTTGTTGTTGTTTGCGATCCATTGTTACCACACAAGAATAATGAGTACAAAGCAGGAAAAAGGTTATGCATGTATAATGCCATTTATAGCCGTTGGAGTAAAATAAAATACATTCTTTTAATAATTATAAATTAAAAAATAAGTATAAAAAAAATGTGTACCTACCAAACCCTAGTATCTTATTTACCTATAAATACAAAACACCACTTGGTGTTTTTAAACAATTCACATATCCTAAGTTCTCTAATCACTACACAAAATAACTTCATCCCGACCATTTTTTGTTTAACTTTACTGGGGTTGTGAAGTTTCTTTCATCAATACTGTGGTTAGTGTCAATGAATTCACTTTATCATCTTCGTTTATTGTTCGAATTAATTCAATGTCATACTCCGAACTAGTTGATACAATCTTTAATCATGTCCAACTTGATAGCTAGGCTTTTAAACTTAATCTTACCATCCACCAGCCTCATTCTTATTTGGAGATGAAGGTGTTTTAATGTTATATTATTTGGCTGAGACTAACGTAATTTCATTGGTGAAATTTATGTAAATCCTCAGGAAATTATTCAATTTCAAATAAACAACTCACAATTGCCAACCCTCTTCTTCAACCAAACTAGACAGCTGGAGAACCAGGCAAGACCGAAGACGACTATTACTTTGATGAATCAGTTCTAGAGAAACTTGATTCTAGGTGGTATGCTCATCAAATGCGTCGTGAGATTGAGGGGAAGTATTGGTCTTCAGATTCAGATTATTACATCGATATTGATGAATATTAGTACTACCTCCCTCGAGATATTTGTGTGTATTTTTATTTCTTAGGATTTAATGTGTGTGATTCAGTATTTGTTTAATTATGTAATTTTTATTTGTATCAATTTCTTAGGTTGTATCAAAGTTTGTTTAATTATATATATTAAATAAAAGTTTGATTATTTTGTGTAACACCCGGTTTTCAGATAGGCTATGATATATTTGATTTCCATGTACTTGTACTCGGTAATAATATGATATAAATTCCTTTATCATATTCTAATTCGTATTTAGAATCTTTTGAGCCTACGCGAAATTTTGATTTGAGCGATGGTTAGAAAGTTACACGTAAAATGATGAAGCGTTCGATAAGCCCTAAATCTCACCACCTCTTTAGAAGGTGAAACCAATGGGGTTAGGTAGGAAATTGAAAATCGTGAACGTAGGCGAAAACCGCGCGCGCTACGCAATCTGAACGAAGCGGGAAACACGATTCGAAGTTAACAAGTCGCACCCAACCAGCTTCGGAGCCACGTGTCACCATGTGACAGGCTCGGGAGCCACGTGGCAACACTAGATTCTGCGTGGCACTCACTAGGCCACGTGTCAAGTTCCAAGCCAATGACTCAGCGACAAGTGGCATCCTCGTAGAGGCCCGTAGATCCAAACCACTACGCGCGTCGCGCGGCTAGTCCTTCCAGACTGCCGCGCCACGCCTAGCCCTTACAAATCGGCAGACTTCTCGATTAAGTAAACCCTACGCGTATCGCGCACCTCCCATTCTAAAACTCGCGCGTGGCGCGTAGAAAAATCGAGAATTGCCTATAAATAGGGTTCGATGAGCAGAGCATTGGTGCACATTTCATTTCGACTCAAATCACATGCACCTGCTCAGATTCTCTGCTAATATTCGTTATCGGGAAGTTTCGCGACTCAGATTGATCGTTTATCGCAAGTCTTACGGAGGTTACGCTCATTATCCGCTCTTCTCTAAAATTGTTGTTACGCTAGTACAAAGTGAGTTCTATGAGCCCTCTTTTAGATGTTTTAATATGTTTTGGGTTAGTATACATGCGTATTATTAAATGGTTTTGAAATAACGCTATTCCGTTATAATGATAAAGTTTATACGTTTAAAATCTAGAAATGGTATACGATTTTAAGGATATAAAGACCAAATTATATTGATATTTTATTTTGCAAGATAATAACGAATAATAAAGGTTTGGCTTTTTAAATATAAATTGGTTTTGCCACTTCGGGTGGTGTTAAAGCATGTAAGACGGTCTCATGGCGTAGGGAAAGCTATGCTAAATATATTGTAAATTGGTTTGGCCACTACGGGTGGTGTTAAAGCACGTAAGACGGTCCCAAGGGAGGGCACGCTCTGCTAAATATATATTTGTTAAAAGTCTACTATGGTCACATAAATGGATTTTGGGTTGCGACCTGCAGAACACATGACCCGGTAGAAGCTTATTATAGTCCTACATTAAATACTAGTCAGTGTACGGAGTCTCTGAAAAATGGGACATCAATCGGTTATACAACACGAGGTTAAAAGTAGCGACGGCTACTTAGCGGACGACGGTCTGTAGTGTGGCGTGCTGCTAGTATATAAGAAAATTACTGTAGTGAATTACTTTACCTAATTGTTGATAAAACCTGTTTTGAGTATGTATACGAAGTTGAGGTAGGTGGCTGGAATGGCATATCCGGATGGCTGCAAAAAGCATTATGCACTACTTATTTAGTTAACTAAGTTTGGATTCATAATTTAATATATAGTTCAAGAAGACATGTGAAAAGAACTAAGAGCTAAATTTGAACAAGTTGCAGCGATGTTCTATTAAAAAAGTACACTCCACAGATTTAGACCAAATTACTAAAATTCAAATAAATTAGTGTTCTTAATACTGTTTTTTAATAGACTGTTCTTTATACTGTTAAATCATTTGATTGAAAAAAGTTAAGCTATGAATCTATGACATTGTTTTTGTAACCACACTTGACCAATAATTATTGTTAATGAAAAAAAAACAAATAACATTTCAGCAAATCAGCACAGTATGAGAATAATATAGTTTCAGGTGGTCAACTTACATTTTGCACATATAAAAGGCCAAGAGTCAACTGAAAACCCACAAGCAACTGCACTAAAAAGTCAATACCAACAATCAAACAACAATAATTCTACTCACGAATTGATGCAACTCACATATGCTTTCCGGATCTGAAAATATATTTAATACACAAAAATTCTACAAACAAGAAACAGAAACAGGTTGTATAAAAGAGTGCTTGAATATGCTGCTGTTAGAAGTTGTAATAAATAAATAATTAGGTGTTTATTGTTAGCCAATTTTAGTTTAGGCATAATCTCAAATCAATAAAAATAAAAGACAGACCTGTTCAAGAGTTAATTATTTTTATACAACTTATAGTTTTTTAGCTTCTACAAACCATAATATGGCTATAGCTAAGGCTGATATTTTTTATAATACTTTTGTTGTATAATTTATAAAAAATTAACAACTAAAACTAACTGAAAAGAAAAATAAACGAATGACTGAAAACTTAAAGTTGATGTAGTCTCTCCCTTTCATCATAATAGGGTTAGTGAAAGCCAAAAAAAAGAACGAAACCGACAATCAAAGTTTTGAAACAAGCTACTAAATCAAATATATCATAATGGAAGAGTTCACAGACCACGATAAGTCTGTAAACTAGCAGAGGAATCTTTTTTAGTTTCTGAACAGCAAACCGACAAAGGTATTGTCTCTTTCTGCAACATCTTAAAAAAAACAAAACTTGATAGCGACTAAAGATGCACTATTAAATTCAAAAACTTTAGCAAATTATTGTTGAAAAACTTCATTGAAATATATCTCTGACTTGGCAAAAATTTAGATTTTGACTTTTGGTCAAAACTGCCATAAGATCAAAATGTAAAGATTATAGGTACCTCATCCTTTGCAGTTGTGGCAGGCTGTAAAAGAAGCTCCTCCAACTTTTAAGCTATAAGAATTAACGTGAAAAGTTAGAAATACTGATTAGAGGAGGATCAAAATATAATCCTATTAAATAAGATGCCCCCAATACAAATGGAACAAACACACTAATATTAGCATATATAAGCGGACAATCAAAAATGCATAATCCTATTAAAATACAGATCCCCAACACAACTAAATGCAAAAACACTTGATAGCACATAATAACAACCATTATAAACCCTAATTGTAGTTGATTTTGGAAATTTACAAAAATTAAAATTAAAATAAAATGAATATTGAGAGGGCGCATATATGTAATCAGTAAATAAAATCTTGTTATTAAACATTATAGTATCTCTTCGCAAGGATCGAAAGGTTTCATTGGCATGCTACCTCAAGTGTTAATATAATTAATAATTAAAAAAGTAAAATTTTGAAATGCACATTAAAAAACAAAGAGAAATTAAAAACAAATAATACTAACATTCGTAGCTTCATCCTTCAACTCAATTTGAATGTCTTCCTCTGCAATGATAATCAGATATAAATAATAACCTCAAAATCCGTCTATTCATCAGCAAGATATATCAACTCGAAAAAGTACAAACCCAATGCTCTAATTAAGCAAATCAGTTTCAAACATGGGAAAAATTGTGTTCTAATTTGAATTCATATACAATTAGAAGGAATACACAATGAACAGCAAGAGATTTCAAATTACATACCTTAAGAGGCCGATAGTAATAAAACTGTAGAGATTTCAAATTACATACCTTAAGAGATTTCTAATTAGAGTACAATTCACAGAACTGTAATGACAACCTAGCAACAAACCATAAAACACGAAAAAATGAATACGTATGAAGGGAAATGGAGAAAAAATATGTGAAGTAGATCGATCATTTACACTAAACACAAATAAAGTCTTAAAATGGTTACCTTAATTCGAGATTAAAGAGAACTCGGTGATTACAGTCGTCTTCGATTAGATCCGATCAGGTGGCTGCGACGTCATTGATGATTTCACAGCAGGTCGATTGATGATTCGAAACTGAGGGCTGAAGAATGAAGGTAGAACGATGTTCCAGATCTCCGATTAGGGTTAGCGGAAAGATTGGGTATACTCATCGATGCATATGCGTTCGGAGAGAGGCAGTGAAATGAGAAACCAAATTCAAATTAGGGTTTTGAAAACCAGCGCGTTTTTTTGATCTAATGGATACCGGGTTTGGGTTTTAAACTCATGGATACTCTTAAAATCTTAAACATGCTTTATTGTTTTGTACATCATGCTTAAACCGTTGTACATATCTTAATCTCTTAAAACCCATGGGTTGACCCATACAATATAAATTATAAAGTAGTATAAATATAGATAATGATATGTAAATTTTGTTTTAAGCCTCTGGTTATGTAAATAGGTTTACTTATAAATAAAAGTTTATATTTCCGCTGCAATTGAGTTATCTCTATTTGACTATTGTGCTCATGAGCAAATCCGATGACGTGACATATCCCCGGAGACGGGCGTCACAAATTTCAACATCAGCATTCGTGATTTAAGCTGTCAACACCACAGACTTACACAAGTGGTAGACACTATTTTTAGGCATCAGCAGTGGTGACTTGTTTAACTTTTCAAGCAATTTTGATTAATGATCGTCAGCAGTGATCATTTGTTAAGAAATCAAAGTTACTTAACCAAAAAATTTGAAAATCATTTCTTGAAAATCAGCATTGATCAATGATTTAGGTAACACACTACTTGATCATTATTGTGCATCAGTACTTGATCAATTTGTTCGGTAGTATTATTACATAATGAATGCTAGGGGATCAACACTTAAATTTACTTGTCAGCAGATGATGTTACTCAGTGATGAAAACTTACCTGATTATCAGCAAATAAACCTGACTTACCTGTCAGCAGTAATGACTTGTGATGAATGATGTTTGCTGTCAGCATGACAGATTTAACTCATCAGCATTGCTAATTTACTTGTCAGCAATGCAGACTACTTGGAGAACTTTTGAAAATTTCTTGCTCTCAGCGGTGATAACTTCAATTTCAGCAACACAAATTTCTTTATCAGCATTGCTTAATTTTGTCTCAGCACTGCAAACTTCTTTGAAAAGTTAATGATGTTTTGAAAAGTTATCAAATGTTTTTAGCTATTTTGAATTTTTACTGATAAAGCTCCATTCTTGTATATGTGTTAATTTTCTAAATCCAATTTATTTTAAACAAAAATTGATTAAATGAAAGTCTAAAATCTTTTTGGTCTTTTTCTTTGCTTTTTCTATTGTTTTTGAGATAAAGTGGATTTTGAGAAGTCACAATATAAAAGACATTTGTCATGCTGTAAAAGGAATTTTAATTTTATATTTACACATAGATATCTGATAAATAATTTGACTCTTAAAATCATATCTTTAATAGAATGTTCATTTACAAATTTAAAGTGATTTTAGGATTTCAAATTTGGATTTTTCAAACATTGGTATTGTTTATCCACTTAAACTCTACTAGTCTGTCCAATGCTAGATTTTGAAAATTTGTTCAATTATGTACCAATTAGATGTAACTTAGCATTTATCACAACCATAAAAGGCACATTTTGAAGTTGAATTTTAGAATATTTTAAGGATTTATATCTGATCACCACTTGATTACCATTATATA
>WOUH02000015.1:7581860-7594275 GCA_009936405.2 Stevia rebaudiana
AATTAGCAAACACTTGTAACGATTCGGATATTGATTGCATTGTGAGATCATCTTTATTGAAATAGAAAGCTTTGATTGTCATTCGAATAGTTTTTTGTTTCTTCAGTCATGTAGAACTTTAAATGGTATCTAAGTTTGACCCGACCCGATTTGGGTTTTGCACCCGAAAATGCTAACATTTGGTTATATGAGATTTGACTATCGTAAAAGGTGAGCTCATAGAAAAAAACTTCTGGATCCGCCACTTTATATAAACACGTGTAATCATGTATATTGTTTAGATTTATAACAGCAATTTTTTTATTTGTATATAAATCATAAAATAAGATGCTAATATAGAATTAGAACCCATATATAAAGAAAAAGAAGAAGACAAATTCATGAAGCGATGCCATCGTTATGCCTTTGTTCACAAGAAATTCCCCCAAGGCATCATCATCACGCCAAAATATATATGGTCTGGTTGAAAAAGAAATATAACATTTGCACTCACATGTCACCTTTTATCACAAAAAAAAATTTAAACCGTTAAAACGGTTGAATTTATAAAGTAAAAGAATAGTTTTGGTCATTATTGATTTATATCGTCTCATAGTTTAATTTATGAGTTATAGTAATCTTGTTGTTTACAATTTTTAATCTTTTGTTTACTGAAAAACAAAAAATTTAAAAAACCCAAAACCGAAACTGCTAAAAAAATAAAAATAAAATGAAAACTGAAACCGAATAATTGTGAAATACTAAAACCGATTATTTCGGTTGCAGTTTTAGTTTTGGGAAAATCGAACCGAACCGAACCGAACACTACCCTAAGAAACACATCTCATATGGGCGGGAACCGACTGGAATTCAGAACCCTCACCATTCGCTCGAGTTACAACCACTGCTCTCACATTCGAAATAGAGAGTCTAACCTCCACAACCAGATTCAAACCTTTAAACTCTCAAAAAAAGCCAAAGGCCCAGTGCATATCTTACTCTCTAATATCATTATTCAAACATAACATGAATCTTGTTATACTTCTTTTTTCTATTATAACCTCTAAAAAGGGCAGCATAATGTACAATTTAGTTGATCTCGTTGGTAACACGTTAACATGTCTTGTAAATTGGTTCATTAATCAGGGTTAATATTTATAAATGATTGGTGTTATCAGTTATTAATATATCATTCTCAAGAACACAAATACATGTTCCTTATTATAATTTTTAAGTATCCTACCAAATAAATAAAAGATTAATAATATATATATATATATATTTATTTATTTATTTATGTAGCACACTCATGAATCAAGGTATCACATGATAGCTTCCCCTATATATAGATCACTAAAACCATCAAAAACTCTTTTACATGTGACTCCAAAAGAAAGAAAAGAATTATCCATTTACTGTTATACCCCTATCTTTCCACTCAATCTAAGCCAACACACGATGAAGACAGGGGTAATCGTGGTACTAAGTTTTCTGTTCTTGGTATTTATCGTATCATCGGCTTCCGACGATCGCCGGCAAAAATGGTGGAAATGGCCGTTGGCTTCACAAGCCGGAGATTCAATTTGTTCATCCGTCGTACTTCCTCTTTACGGCAATGTTTATCCTCAAGGGTAAATTACTTCATACATGCTCATTGTAGATGCTCTATATTTTGGATATTTTGTTTTAATATTGATTGCTAATTTAAAAATTTTATACAATATCCTACCATAAAAGTGTTGGAAATTAATCAAATTGTTAAAATTAAAACAAGTGTGCGTAGTGAAGCATGTTATGAGTGTTAATAATGAATTTTGGAGCGTTAAAACCATTACGTGATAATCATTGAAGATGTGTCATTGATTTTTAGTCAAACCCTTAACCGTTGTTAAACACAATATACATTCAGTTCACCTTTTAATAATTTCAATCGTACGAATTTCATTCAATGCAAAAAAATAATTTTTAGTTAAAATCAGTACACCTAAATAAAATGGGTCTTTAGTTAATTGGTTGTTGCCTATGTGGCATCTACATGTCACTTTAAATAGAAAAACACTACACATAGCCTAAGCAGTTATATCGACTAAAGGTTTAAACCAAAGAAAGTCATACAAGCGTTAATATTGGCATATTGAACGACATGAAAGAAATAACGAATTAATCATCTTCTATTGCCATTATTATTTTTTTTAATTTTTAAATATGCTCATTTTGATTTATGACATCAAAATATCTTTTTATAGTAGAATTTATCATAAACCATTGAAATTGGCTAGAACGTTCAAACCAAAGCAAGTTGAAATTGTTTGACCAAATTTCGTGGCAACCGTATATTTATTTATAGAAAAATCAAAATTAGATGTTGAATATTACACCAATGAAATCAAAGCATGTTGCAGGCTCGACTTCTTTGCGATTCATGATATCAATGTTTTTCTTTTTATAGATAACAAACCATTGAAGACAACAAAACCACCTAAACCAAGGCAAGCCAGTCTAAGATTTTATGACATCAAAATATCTTTTTCTCCTAAGTCCATGACTTTAAGGACGTATATAATACCATATTAATTTACATTTTTTAGACTATCAATACACATTTGGTAAATTGAGGCCGTATGTCATCACACACTTCACACACCCTCAACGGACCCTAAATTCTTGCTTGCTTTATGGATCCATCATGATTTGCTCTTATATTTAGGCAGTTCTAATGTATTTGAATATATTCACATGAAGTTTCTATTTATGGTAAAAAAAAACAGGTTTTATTATGCTCAGATAAACATAGGACACCCACCAAGGCCGTATTTTGTGGACCCTGATACGGGCAGTGACCTAACGTGGCTTCAGTGTGACGCGCCATGTGTGCATTGCACTCAGGTTATTATTATTATTATTATTATTATTTTAATGGTATGATTGGTTATGTAAGATGCGACTCTTTTTCATTGATACGATGTTTTGTACTATGTTGTGTGTTTTAGGCCCCACATCCTTATTACAGACCAAACAATGACCTGGTTCCTTGTAAAGATCCGCTTTGTGCATCATTGCACCCTGGAGATCACAGATGTGATGACCCGGATCAATGTGATTATGAGGTCGAGTATGCGGATGGTGGTTCATCTTTGGGTGTACTTATCAACGACGTCTCTCTTGTCAATCTTACTACTGGAGTTCGAATCACTCCACGTCTAGCTATTGGGTTTGTAACACAGTATTTGCTATATAACTAAAATATATAACTTGCATTTAAGCCTTGACACATTTAGCTAAAGATCATTTTATGGTTCAATTCAATTCCACAAGTTAACCTGTTTACGTTTATAATTATGTTAAAAAAAGTATGGCGAATTATAACTTGTGCTTCGAGCAAAATCTCAAAGATAAAAGAGAAATAAGCATAAGCGTTTATATTAAGGGTTATTGGATTATAATAACCACAATTTACGTGAATACTCCTAACTAAGAAAATGTTTATTAACACTTCCAACATTCAACTTGTTTCTCGTTACTTCCAAAATCCAAACTACTTGAAATGAGCATCTTTTAGGTTTGCATTATCTAATTTTTTGGTTGGGAGTGCGTGAGGAAAATAAGTTGAAAGTTGGAGTGTTAATAAACATTTTCTTAATTGGGAGTATTCCTCGGTTAATAAGTGAAAGTTGAGGTTATTATAATCCTATATCATTGTATTAAAATCATAGTTGTTAACACATTTGTACTTCATGCTCTAAATTTGTAATTTTACTGTATTGAATATTGATATTTATAGACGTACATAAAATATTTCTTTTAGGTAAAACATGTCATTTTCGTGTTAAGTTGAATAAGTATCATGCTGAGTTTACGTGTTTGACATGGATTTTGAATATGTGTCAAGTTCATCCCACAACACAACTCATATTACTTTGTACCTACTTTTGATATACTAAAGATTTGTTTTGTAAACATTGTCACTTGTGTTATTGATAGGTGTGGATATGATCAAATCCCCGGTCCATCATACCAACCTCTCGACGGGGTTCTTGGGCTCGGAAAGGGTAAAACGGGAATTGTTTCACAACTTCACAGTCAGGGTCTAATTCGGAACGTTGTTGGCCATTGTTTTAGTAGTCGTGGAGGTGGGTTTCTTTTCTTTGGAGACGACGTATATGATCCTTCACGTGTCATATCAATCCCGATGTCACGCGAATACAGGTTTGAAACACTGGATGCCAAATTTGTTTGAAACTTGAAAGTTTTTTATTTTTTTATTTTATTTTTAAATTTGATGCATTTTGTTTTAGAAAGCATTACTCACCCGGATATGGAGAAGTCATTTATGGTGGAAGACCAACTGGACTTAAGAATCTACTTGTAATATTTGATAGTGGAAGTTCATACACATACCTAAGTTCGCAGGCTTATGAAGGCTTACTTTATTTGGTAAGTTTTCAAATATTGTCAAAATTATATAATATTCTTGTTATTATTCATCATGGTAGTCGTGCCACGTTGGTATGTTAAAAGGTTGAAGATATCAATCCAAACACGACCCAAATTTTTTATCTTTATCAAAGACATCAACCTTAAATTAGACACGTTTAACATGTGTTAGGGTAACATATGTATATATTTGAGTCGGTTAAACAAGTTGTCAGGTTGTAATAAAGTTGTAAACGAGTTAAGCAGATTGGTGATTGTAGTAATTGGGTTTATTAGGTCGTAAATACGAATAAACTTGGAATTATTTATTTATTTATTTATTGTCTAATTTTAAAGGGACCTGCGCGTTTAATTAAACATGTTGTATAGGCCACTCAACCTGAATATAGTCGGATTAATTATTTTGGGTTAAAAAAAATCAACCCAAACATGATCAGTTTCTAAACGAGTTCATAATCATAAACAAAACCAAACAATTTCTAGAAAAAATCTCTATCTGCGTCGTGTTCGAAGATAATAATAATGTTGCAACTGTTTATTATTATATAATAATACAGGTAACAAAAGAATTGAGTGGGAAGCCTGTGAAAGAGGCAATAGATGACAAAACGCTGCCGTATTGCTGGAAAGGAAGAAGACCATTTAGAAGCATAAGGGATGTAAGCAAGTACTTCAAGCCATTGGCATTGAGGTTTTCCAATGGATGGAGATCTAAAACTCATTTTGAAATCCCCCTTGAAGGATATCTTCTACTCTCGGTAACTCGACTTTCTTAACCTCCGTTATGTTTTCATAACCGATAATATTTATAACAAAATAACAACGATTTTGAGACTTTTCTGCGTAGTCGAAAGGGAACGTGTGTTTGGGAATTCTTAATGGCACTGAGGTCGGACTTCAGAATTTCAACATAATTGGAGGTATCATTTCTTGTACCAATCAATAGTAGGGGTGTTCACAATCCGACCGGCCCGATTAAACAGGTTCGATGAAAAAACAATATTTAATGGCTCTAGCGAAAAGAAAAACAAACTTTAATGTTTTAAAAAAATGGGGAAAAGCAATATTTATTTGCTTCTCATGAAAATTAAAAAATAAATATCCATAAAACACAAATTTCTTTTATCATTGTAAGCTACACATGTGTAACTCATGTAATGTACGGATAGAGGATGTGTACTATGTGAACCAACTTTTATCGTATGAACCAATTAACTAAATCTGGGCCCTCCATTTATAACAGATTCAACCTGAGCATTTTAACACATAGTGTACACGTGTTACACAGTGTACACATAACACATGTTAACACACATACAAAAAATGAATGGCCCAGATTGAATCTCCTATAAATGGAGGGCCAGATTTAGTTAATTGGTTCACACGATAAAAGTTGGTTCACATAATGCACATCCCCTGTACGGATATATAACTTAAATGTAGGTTTTTGTATAAGTAAACAATAAAAAATTGTAAAACATGCAAAAATATTACTTTGATGATTTGCTTAGATACATAAACATAAGCAACTCTGCATAAAAGGTACTGAATTGTGTTATCAATACAATTTCTTGCA
This sequence comes from Stevia rebaudiana, assembly GCA_009936405.2. Lineage (NCBI taxonomy): Eukaryota > Viridiplantae > Streptophyta > Magnoliopsida > Asterales > Asteraceae > Stevia > Stevia rebaudiana. The sequence continues at coordinate 7,587,850 of WOUH02000015.1, forward strand.
GTTCTAAAAGGTTTAAAATGACCATAATACTATATATAATAAAGGTTAAACGGCGACTCGTTAACACAACTAGTTTTTAGTTTTAAACAACCGGTCGGACCCTGAACTAGCAAACTAACAAAACCAAACCGTATGAATCTCAAATAGGGGTGTAAATGAGCCAAGTCGGCTCGTGAAAAGCTTGGGATCGGATCGGTAAAAAACTCGAACGAGCCGAGCCTAAACGAGCTCGAGCCCGATCTCGAGCCTTGAAATATGACTCGTTTAATTATCGAGTCGAGCTTGAGCTTCAGGTGTCGAGCTCGAACCGGCTCGCGAGCCTAAACGAGCTTGTTTATATATATCATTTTTATTAGTTTATTAACTATATATCTATATTAAATATTATATCTATATATAATATTAAATAAAAATACCTAAACCATATATATTTTGTTAAATATAAAAAGCAATAATTATAAAAATAAATAAAATTAATAATTAAAATATATAAATCAAATAATTAAATAATAAACGAGCCTAATCGAGCCGAGCCCGAGCTTGAAAATTTCTTTACGAGCCGAGCTCGAGCTTTTAAACCAAAATTCTAAACGAGCCGAACTAAGGCTCGAGCCTCCTTAAATCTTAACGAGCCGAACCCGAGCCTTAGCAAGCTCGGGATCGGCTCGGCTTGTTTACACGCGTAGTCCGTCGAAAAAACCAACGATTCTCCAAATGATAAGCAGGCACACAGCTGATTCGTTATCATTTTCAATCATATCACAACCATACCAACAAACTTGTCGATACGCGATTCCAGCAACTTTAAAGGTTACTTTGGGGACTTATTAAGCATGTTACAAAAGAAAAACCAGCTGGAGAGATTCCAAAATCCAACCTTATATATATTACCACAAGAAAGACCGAACAACCTGACTTGAAAAGTAGCAACAGGTTCACTCTCGAGTGGCCCGTATCGCGTATTTAAAAAATAAAAAGAAATACGCGAAGATAAGCATAGAATAAACCTCTTGTTCAATCAATCAGCATCTCAGGCATCCACTTTTCTCGTTGCTATAACGAACAAGTCCAAGATACAAAAAGCTAGCTGTATACTTTGAATCGATTCCGTACCACTCATTCATTTGTTAAAAATAATTTACCATGTTACACCATGTAAAGCATAAAACATATGATCTAAAATTAGGTTATAAAGATAAATTCCAAAAAAAACAAGCTAGATAAATTTTCTGAATTCATGAAATCACAATCTGCAGAACTACAAAAGCATAAGAATCATAACTTTTATATAAATTTTATTTCCATAATCCACTTCCGCACGAGAACGTGAAGTTGCAAGCTCTACCGATTATTACAGCGTAGTTATGAACGGGTCTAGAAAGAAATGGTGGTAAATGAACAAGGAGTTCGCAAACACATTGATCATCAACTTGAGCCAACCACTTACAACATTGTTCTTCGACGGGTGTGTCTCTATGCCTATGATGATGATGATGATGGTGTTGATGCCCATGACCACGTCTATGGTCATGGTCATGGTCATGGCCACCATCACCGTCATGGGCATGATCGTGGTCATGGCCATGGCCAGCGTCATCATCATGGTCATGGTCACCATCATCCTCATGGTCTTGGTCATCATCATCAACTTGGTCACCATCATCATCTTGGTCAGGGTACTCATAATCTTCGCGTCCATTCACATGTACATGCGTGTGCTCAGGGTCAGGTGTGTTATCGTCATCAGATGGTTGTGGGTCGTATGGGGCCCGGGGTGCTGGTGGAGGGATTTGTACGAATGGTAAATAAGCGCATGCTTGATTAGCAAGGGCCATTTGGTAATTACACAGTGGGCGAGGGGAAAATGGGGTAGCCGGCACCACAGGGATTACCTGGCCTTTGGTACGGTGATGAAGAACGAAAACCAACACGAAGAGTACGATACCGAGAATGTCGATTCTAATCATAGTTTCCTTATAATTATAAATCTTTTTTCTTATGATTAATGAATATATATGCAAATGCGTACATTTATATACAAGGACAAGCATAGACTTTGTGTGTTCTTGGTAGGTTCTCTTGTGGTTTATGTAAAATGTATATTTGGTTAAGGGCAAATTTTAATTTGGAACCTGTCTTGTGATGCACCTTCATCCCCTTTGCATGGTTTTCAAATAGATAATGTTGTTAGAAATATTGTTTACTACCAAATAGTCAATTTATTCCTACCATATTACAAGTGGCCAAGAGAATTGCACCTAAATTTAGGTTCGGTGGTAATAATTAATAAGCAAGGCCCGGACAAAAGTTGTCATCGAAGGGGTTGATTGTCATTATTATCAAGATTGACATCCAAATCGTCTAAACGGCTGGAACATGTCAACCCAAACACGACATGTAACTAAACGGTTTAAAAAATAACAGCAACGTTTATTTAACAAGTTACATGTCGTGTCAAGATGTGTCACCTCTAAAACGTTGTCATGTAGTAATTGTGATATACTATAAAAGCATTTGAACGATAGAGAGATGGGGTGTTCACGTACAAGATTTTACCAGTAAAGCAAGTCAACTAAATTCACAACTAAAAAAAAAATGTTTTTTGACCCTTCAATCCGTTTAGTAAAACAGGTTGAACCACCAACCCACTTACGACCATTTCACCCATTAACTACATTCGGCTAACCGGTTTCACAAGCTTACGACTTGATTGCTGCCCATGTGCAACATGTCGACCCCTTTACAACCTGCCAACCCATTAACAACATGTTTGGCTCGTTTAGATGAATGTTCGATTGTTCGGGTGACATAGTTTTAAGTGTGTTCAGGTTAAGATTGATGCATTTGACACAAATAAATACCATTGGGGGCTTTTATGGGGTGCAGGAGGTGCGACCGCACATGGCCCGTATTTTTGTAGGGCCCGAAATTTCAAATTTTTTTGTATATATTTTATATAAAATATATATATAGGGGAAAGTGAATATGGTGCTGTTACGCATGTAAGCTTGGATGTGAAACTCACTAAAACGACGTAGTTTTGATTAAAAATAATTTTGTTTATAGTTATTTTTAATCAAAACTACGTCGTTTTAGTGAGTTTCACATCCAAACTTACATGCGTAACAGCACCATATTCACTTTCCCCATATATATATTATAAAACAAAATTTTAATAAACCATATGCAGATAAAAGCCGAAATTTATTGTTTAGTTTTGATCCATTTATAACCCAATAAGATAAATGTCCAAATCAACTTATAAAACAATTGGATAAAGCTCAAAACAATTGTTAATTACGATCAACAATGTCCCAAGAAAGATTTAATGAATTGGCAATGATAACTACGTATTGAGAATCAACATCTTTGTTTCAAAGAATACTAGGAGAGTTTCACGATTCATTTAGTTATGTGAAAGATATCATTTTGCTAAAATATTCTTGTTTTGTACTGTTTATTAACTTATTTAATCTCAGTTATCGTTGATTTTTGAAATAAAATTATATAGGGGCCCTTTTTTTGGACTCGCACAGGGCACCCGAATCCTTGGAGACGGCCGTGATAAATACGTGAGTCGTATTCAGGTTATACAATTTAAGTGTGTTCAGTTTTGCCTAAAAAGACTAAATACGTCTATTTTATTAGTTGTACTTAGAGCATTCACATTTGTATCTATATTTTTATCTTTATAATTTAGTAAAAATCATTACATTTTCTCTCTCCTATTAAAGTAAATAATAATTTTTTTTTATCTTTATCACTACCTTTTCACTTTCATATTCAATTAAATAATACTTCTTTTACATTTATCATTACCTTTTTCTCTCTCCAATTTACTTTAATGAACAGTGTTTCACTGTATTTACTTGTTTCATCAGTTTCTTTATATCCCTTTACTTACAAACACTTTCAACCAATCTCTATTATATAAAGAACTCACTCACATAAATTATAAAGATCTAAATACTCTTAGTGTGTAAAAGAAAAACGGCATAGAAATTTGCAGTAAAAAATTACAAATTCTGTACAAAAAAATCTATTACATTAGGATTTTAGTTTTTCTTAGGAAAAAAAATTCATTTTGAGATACTTTTAGTCGTTTGACGGTTTGACCCATGTTTTGACGAAGTCTGTCACTCAAGAAACAGCTTAAAATCATCAGTTTAATTTTGATTAATCATATTTCAATTGATATAAGTATAATCATAAATCAAGATTCAAAACTGAAAGCATTAAGAAACTGATACCATTCATCTCAATCATCTTCACTATCATTCCTTTTGATATTCAAATAATGAAGTAATCAAAATTATCCTTGAGCTCATCTGGATCTTTTAATAGATTCACTTACATTTCTCAGTGACGAATGTTCTTCATCAGATCTACATATGCATCTTCAGTAGATCCATCCACCAGTGATGACCGGGATTTTAACAGCGAATCTGGATGTTTTGATTTACAGATTCAACCACAATTTGGCAGGTGATTGCTTGGATTGGGTTTCCATGGCGGTTTGAAGATTCGATTGGTAAGTTTTCATGGCAATGTAGACCTTTGATGAGATTGATTAACATGGTGATTTTCATGTTCGATTTGATTTGGTGAGGGTAGTGAGAGATGGAGAAAAGGGATGATTGGAGGTGATTCTTGATTTCTTCTCTGTGGTGTCGCCGGAGAAGAAGTCGGTTAATGCTACTTTTTCGTTAATGTTCAATTCGTTTTTGTTCACAAGTTTAGATAGACACTAAACACGGTCCAGTTTTTTTAATCTTCATTTGTTTAATTAACATATTTTTTAATAATTTTTTTTAAATTAGGTTTGAAATCAGAACTTTTGATTGTAGTTTCTTACTACTAGTAAAATTGGTGTTGAACCATTTTAAAAGTTTCACATAGGTGAGGTATTCGTATTCTTTGCTTTTTAACTTTGAGTGTAGTAATCTTTCCAACTTCTTGCTGTCGTTGGAATATAATTATTCTGTTGCTGTTAAAAAAGTTAACTAACTAACTTTGATTTAATTAAGTAGTTACTTAATAATCTAACAATTGCTTTTCCATCAAACTCATTTTCTAAATCATGTTACATCTAATTACATAACTAAATAGAGACGGGCAAAATATATAATGGGTACTCTTTTGATTTAAAATTTAATAAATAAAAGATATAAGTAGGCTATAGGCCCAGTGGCTATAAGCCCATGATGAAGAGAAACACAAAAGTAGTGGGCCTACATGAGTCAACTAAGGCAAGGAAGCCAATAAGTCTAATGTCTCTTACACGAGTTTAAATAATTACCGACTAATACCTTTGTGTATAATGTATATTATTACTAGCTTAGAAACCCGTGTATTACACGGGGTTGTACAATCAACATTAAACTTTTAAAATTTAAAGACCAAATTTTTTTAGACTTAAAACACTAGAAACGGTTTTCTTTAAAAGTGGACTGAAACTGTTAAGGATTGCAAATCTCAGGATGAAAAATGCAGCTTACTCTTTTAAAAATATAAAATAAATACTTAATTACATAAAAACAAATTTTACGAAGTTATAATAAAATTTTATTTTAAAATTTAAGATAAAATAAAAAATATATAAAAAATCAAATAAGGATAATGTTGAGATGTGGTATTATTCTTACTCATTTATTAAAGAAAATTTAAATTATTGCAAACAAAATTAATTTAAATATGAAATAAATAAATAAAACAATTAGAAAAAAGGTTTACACGGATTAAAATTTGAATTAGGCATTCAGTTAGATTTAATGATCTTAATTGAATGTTAATACGTTAATATGTTAAGTAATGATTTATGTAAAAACTAATAGCTTTTTATCTCATGGCATAAAGAATAATAAATGAACTTCGTATTTAAACCTATCATTAACTTCGTATTTAATTTTTTAAATTCAATTTCTTTTAGAAAAAATAATAAAATGTCATGTGATATTTTTTGAATCATTTATTAGATGTAGAATTCATAATCAAGTAATTATTTAGCTCACTAACACCTTATTAAATTATATTACAGTTAGGTCGTATGTTGCACACCTACACCATCACTGTGGCTCCGACTGGTCATGCGTAACACACCATCTCCACTTTGATTTTAGGGACGTTGTCGGTGCAAGTAATAAATTATATCAGTCATGTCCTAGACAAATTAAACAACATGTGCAAATGCAAACAAGTTATAATCAAGCATGTCAATAGGTTGGTACGATGTAATAAACTTTTAACATGTTAATATGTTGGCAACGAATTATCAAGTGAAACTTATAACATATATATCCTAAATTTCCGTTCCAATTTTAGCAAGATCAATGAGTCGACACATTTAATTAAGGGTGGTGTTAACTGCACACCCAAATTCCATTTTTTGACATCCTATACGTCACGTACAGCTCTGTACGTGGCGTA
>WOUH02000015.1:7598846-7610003 GCA_009936405.2 Stevia rebaudiana
CATCAAACACCACCACTTGCTGACCGAGTCAGACAAACTCTCGGTCAGCTGTGGTTCAGCAACAATCAAACACCACCTAAGAAGAAGGAATATAACAGTGAGTTTCAAATTATGCCCATTGTATAACGAATCGGTAGAATAAGCATCACATTTGTTAATGGCCTACTACATGTTGACATGGAGATATAGATGGTGTGGTGTACGAGTTTTTCTTTAGGGACGTGCCAGTCAATTGACTGTTGCTGTTTTAAAAAAAATATTAATAAATATGCTACATGAGTAAGTAGATGCATGATCGTACAAGTATTTTATGCATGAAAACAATTTATCCCTAAAAATAACTATAGAATATTCAAAGTATTTAGCACCTAAAGTATTTTTTTTATTTTATTAATAATACATTGTAGGTACCAATAACTACGCATAGAAAAATCATATGCAAATCACATAGCTATTAACATAAGTGGCTCATAGGAAATTAAGAATGAAAGGGTAACGTTATAACAAAAGAAAATAAAAATGTGAGTGGTCTCAAACTCGAGGGACTCTTTAAGCAACCCTAACAAATACTATAAGAAAAAGAAAAATTAACCAAACTTGATATTGTTTTCATGGAATGGTGGGATACTTTTATTTAATTTGATTCTTTTAAAGCTAACTTTAATTAATTATCTTGGTACAATAATTAGTATTATAATCACCACTACATTCTATTAAAAACAAATCTTTATAGAAACTTCAAAGATCATCCAGCTTCTTGTCCACGTGTCAGCTTGATAGCGACTCAGTTCTTCACCTTCTTCAGTTCCGTTCCCTCGAGAACAGAGAAGAAGTTACCACTGATCTCACCCCACTCTTCCTAGAGAGAGAAAATAATTTTAGGGTTTTTAGAGAGAGAAAAAGAGAGATTCATCACGAATCAGTAGATGGTGTGTGAATCCGTGTAAACTTCCGTTCGTGAAGAAATTATATAAAAAAAGCGATGTATGTGGGATCGATGAGAAAATCGTTCAAGGATTCTCTCAAAGTTCTTGAAGCAGATATTCAACATGCTAATTCGCTGTAAGAAGTCGATCATGTCTCTCAAAGCTCTTCAATTTTCGCCTTTTTGGTTACTTTTTCATGAAATTGTTGTTCTGTTCGTAAATCGTTCGATTTAGTTTCTGGGATTTTGATCTTTTGGGTGAATCTAGGGTTTGTTCGTATGGATTTACGAGGTAATTTCCGACTCGTATTTAGTCAGAAACATACAATTTGGTTATAATTTTGACTTTAGTGGTTGCTTCTATACGCGTTAAAGGTATCTTAAAAGGGTATTTAAATCCAGTTTGATTTCTAAATCCTGAATTCTAGAACTCTCAATTTTACTCCCAATATTGTTTTTTTTAAAGAGTATTTGAATTCATATTGATTTCTTTTAGCTGATATTGATTAACATTGATTCTTACCATGTAGGTTACTCCTGTATTTGCCAATTTGGTGGTATATAGACTAAAAAACTTAAAAAAATACCTGATAAATTTATTGATAAATTATATGAATCTATATGTACTATGGTATTGTTATATAATGAGGTTGACACTAAGAAACAGAGTTCTTGTATCCAATTAATATAAAAACTATACACTCTAACTTTGAGATTGGATTTACAAATCTATAATGTCTTTTAGTCGAGATTAAAGATGATCTTTTTGCAAGATTCTTATAATGTAAGTGTTAAGTATGCATGATGCATGATGCATGATGCATGATGCATGATGCATGATGCATGATGTATGATGTATGATGATACAGGGCATCTGATTTTCCAAGAGAGTATGATGGCGCGTGTGTGCAGATGAGAATGTCGTATAGTCCAGCTGCACAGTTTTTCCTTTTCTTTGTTCAATGGACAGACTACCATCTTGCTGGTGCTCTTGGACTCTTGAGGATTCTGATTTTTCAGGTCAAAAAGTCAAACTTGTTGAAGAGTATTATAATTTCAAGAATATACCATTTAATATCCATTTTGATAAAGTTTCCGGCTTGCAAATATTACAGGTATATGATGATGGTACCACCACCATGTGTACGCATGAAAGGAAAGCTAGCATAAGAGAATTCTATGGTATGATTCAAAGGGTTAAACGGTTTGACTTTTCTACATAAGTCAAACATCAACTCTTGATTCAACTATTGTCATATTATTGTTCTAAATAGTGCTATATATGGGAATTATTGGAATGTATATCATATAAGGGTTTCTAGTTTTGACTTTTGAGAACCTAATTACCCTATTGGGCATAATATATAATTTTCATAAGATAATGTTTTCATAAGAGAAATAATGATTTGTTGCTATATATCAAATGACTATTAGAGAGAAGTCAGTTAATTTACTAATTGTTTCTTGAAACGCCTAGTTGGCCATTATTATTGGATCAACTGATTTTTTTTATTTTTTTAAATGTTTTGAGGGTGTTAATATTTAGAATGATGTAATGAATAGGTATCATATATCCATCTTTAATGCAACTTCAAAGTGGTGTGACTGATACTGAAGAGAAAAAACAAAAAAAGGTATGCATGGAAAGGTATAGAAAAAGAGAAGATGGAGATTACAATCATCGTTCTGATATCGATATTGAACGCGAAGAAGAATGTGGTATTTGCATGGAGATGAATAGCAAACTTGTCTTACCTAAATGTAATCATGCAATGTGCTCAAATTGCTATAATGACTGGTATGCCCTTCTATCTCTCTCTTATCAGTTATTGAAATTCTCTTCATTTTATTATGTTTGGTGATTGAAAATCTCAATTTCTCATATGAAAAATGATCAACTCATCAACATGTGCACACCTTGAATTTTTCATTCTTGCAGCTTTGTGTGATATAAGAATAATAAAAATAAAGTTATTCTGAAAAGAATATGTTATGATAGTGCATATGCATACCTTGTTAGCAATGCAACTCGTTTAGAATTATAATTCGCTGTTACCATTTGTGCCTTTGTGTTGATATTAGATGCCAATGCGGGTGAATGATACGCAAATTTTAATATGTTTTCATTTTGTTGACAAACTTGACATTTGGAATCATGTGAATTTTCTGGATAAACTTACTATAAAATGACGGAGTTTTTGGTAAAAAGAATGATATAGCAAATTTGATCTATGTAAAATTACTAAATAAACTTCCACTACACTCCAATGAAAGAAAATCCTTAATACTTTGATAGTTCCAAAGATTATTGTTTTATTAAGAGTTCAAGCCTAGAAGGGCAAAATGGGAAGATTGGTCGGGTTGAGTAACAGGCTAAAACGTATCATTTTAAGTACGGAGGCTGCGTTAGCCTTTAACTCTTTTTCTGTAAGAAACTTTTAACTTTTGGTAAACGATTAGTGCGTTAGATATGATTACAATAATATCATGTGGTAATTTCTATATTTTGAATTTATTAGTTTCATTTTTATCCTTAAAAGTTAAAACACAAAGATTTCATATTTTTCTTTCACATGATGCATTTTTTTATGACAGGCGTACAAGATCCCTATCATGCCCGTTTTGCCGAGTTAGCCTAAAGCGAGTCGACTCGGGTGAGTTATGGGTTTATGTTGACCATAAAGAAGCAATTGACATGGCGACAATAACAAGAGAAAATCTGAAACGGTTGTTCATGTACATAGACAAGCTGCCTGTGGTGATTCCTGACTCACATTTTGACACCTACGACTCGCATTTGATGTAAGCATATATTAACCCGCGCGTTCGTGCTAATTTACATATCTACCCCTTCGGTCAAATGAAGAAAACCCGATATTTGTTTGGGTTTGGTTAGGTTTTTAGAAATCAAATGGTTTGTTGTTGATTGTTGTTTAGATGAATCCGGCCCGAGTATCGTGTGGCACAGGGTTGAAGTTGAGATAGTTTTACTTGCAACATAAAATGGTGGTTGTGGTAATTGTATTTAGTAAATATGTATATGCTTGAATGCTAAAATGTCTAATTTCTTTGCTACTTAGATCCAAGGATTTAATTTGAATCATTTACATATATATATGAACATCTCTTGCTTACTTATCTAAACTATTAACGTTTTATATAAATAACTTACATGGTTATTAAAAAGTTTGTTTTTACGGATGTGTGTTTTGGTGTGATACTCTTTTAGACGGTTTTTCACTGTTGATGATAATTTGGTTCCATCTTGACATATTTTTAGAAGGAATTTAAGAGGGTATCGATTCAGTTATATTGAATAAATGAACATATATATGTGATAATTAGTGGCATGCATGGCTCGATTTTGACTTCAAACCGTAACCATAACCATCATAGCGGATAATTAAATTTGATAACCATAACCAGTCGGTTACGACGGCTTCGGTTAATCGGTTATGAACATGAAAGTATACATCACCTGAACACGACAAGAATATTTATTGGCTGACATGAACACAATTTGTTATTTTTCATGTTAGTGCTTCAAAGAAAACTTATAATAAAAAAATTGTACTTTAAAATAATACGTTTAATTGTTGTCCTCTATATTAGAAACATTCAAACATGTTTGCCGGTTCAACCCAAAACTCTCCTGGGCCTTTTTATAATAATCCAAACCAACAAATTTCGTATTAGGTTCATGTAAGTGATAATTTTACACTCATTGGTTTCAAAAGATTAAACCATACAAAGATTACTGTTTCAATATATACACATACTCCTTATTCCGAAACTGGAAAAATAAAATGAATAGAAAAGGTTAAACAAATGATTCCAAGTTTTACACCTTCAACCAGACCACATATTTCAAAACATAAACCCAACAAAATTTGAAATTTATCATGAAAATAAATCTCTATGGCTACTGACCGTTAGATGCAGCAACTATTTTTGACGGCTGAGAAAATCTTTAATTTGCGTGTAAATTTCAGTTTTGACTACAAGACGCATCTTTTTTGAGTCTTCCCAGAGCAAACTGCTGTATTCTCTTGCAAAGTCACAAGCTGCTTCAAACAAATCCTACATGATCCAGGGGCAAATTGGTAATTCAAAAAATGAAGATTAAAAAAAGTTTGGTGGTTGTGTTTTTTTTCCTTACCTTTGATGGAAAATCATCAAAGAAATGAGCAGATGTCATCTCTACCCTATTTAGATCTGATTCCCACAACCTAATCTGTTATCCAAATTAATGTAAAGATGGTAAAAAAATGTTGTATGCAACATGATAAATCATAAATGTAATGTAAAAAGTAGTAAGATATGATTTTATATTTTTTTTAAATAGATTTGTATATTATTAGGTGACAGAGAACCTGATCCGTGACATTTTCGGGTATGGATGGCACTCTTTCTGCAACACGCGGGTGAGCATTCTGCTGAAGAAATGAAACAATCTGCGAAACCAAAAAATTTTAAACTGAAAAAGATGATTCATGAATATAACATTTTCCTATATATATATATATATATACATGATTGCATTTTTTTAAAACTAAAAATAAATAAATAAAAGGCTAACGGCTGTTTCCATGTTTTAAACCATGAGCCTGCATAAATCTCAAACTGGCCAAACCAGCTGACTTGCTTTGGTTTCGCGGTTCTGTTGGTTTCAAAAGTATATAATTTTTTTTTATTATGAGAAAAGTATATACTTATATACAAAGGAAAATTAGAAATGTTTTTATAATGTAAAATATATGTATATTTGATACTTACCTGATCTGCTGTAATGCCATTTGAAAAGGCTTTGTAAAGGTTTTCTTTTGTAATGGATCCAACAATAAGATTAGGAAGTTGATACTCTACCCTGCATACAGCAGATGTACATTTTACTCTAGTTTCATTATGATTGTATTATTTAAACTTTTATATAAAAAAAATGCAGAAATGGGTCATGAGTACCTTGAAAAGAGCTTTAATATTTCACAATGTAACTTGGAGGTTGAATATGCGTACAACCGAAAATTAGTTTCCACAACAACATATCCCTGTCACCGAGCATAAAGTCAGCCAGCCGACTACAATCCAGATTCTTTTAAACATATAAAAAAAAATTAAGTTTTTAAAATCAAATGCTGCAATCACATACAATAAAAGATGTAAAAAGATCATAGCCCTTTGTTCAAGGCTAAAAAAACAGATTTTATATTACATTTTAGTTTTACATAAATGTCAACAATCGTGTGCAACATTTTAGATTTTATATTACATTTCATAACCCTAATTTTGATCAGTTTTGACCCGCGTGTGCAACAATCGCGCTTTTTAATCAGGTTGAATCGATCAACTTGTAAAACAATGGGGGTAAATTACCTGTTTCCTTGATGATGCATCCGATAGGCTAATTGAGAGATTAGTTGCCAGTTTAGTAGGAACAAACCAACTATCTTTCCTCCCCTAAGAAACCAAAAATATAAAATGATACTCAAGAAACATTCTAAAATAATATTAATTAGAATAAAAATATGATTAAAAGATATAAATATTCACCTGTTGGAGTTTAATAAGCCCCAAGTCTGCAAGATCTCTAACTATTGTCCTTTGTATGTCATTTAAAGTGTTGACGTTATATGCCTGCGCATAAATTGAAAATGTAAACTTCGGTTGATTGAATTGTTACGTGATGATTATGATACCTCGCCTGTAACATGAAAGCTAAGTTCCAGCAAAAATGAGATAAGATCAGCTGAATCCACACCTCTATCCTGCTCATAAAATATTCAAAAACAAAAATTAAATCATCAATATGGTAGTTTTTTTTTTTTTTGGGTGAAAATGAAATCATCTAAAAACACCACACGAAATATCAGAGGTGGCAATTCGTAACATGGCACAAACATGACACGAAAATAACCAAGTTTTGCATTATCGTGTCTTTTTGTTTAACAAACTTCTTGTTTGGGTTGACCCGTTTAACTGATCAAATTAACCCATTTGACCAAACAGGTCGACCCTCCAACCCATTTACAAAATGACTCCTTTTCCTTTAGATAAATAGGTTAAAAGACTCGTGTTTTAATTACATGATTTTAAGGGTGTTAAGGTTAGGGTTGATGTCTTTGACACGAATAGATATGTATGGGTAGTGTTCAGGTCCAAATATTTAACTTGCTAACTAGACACAATCGACACGCTTACAAAATATAAATTCTTTCGAAATTGTGCCAACCATATGATCAGACACATAAAAAAGTTTTATAAATCATAACTGAATACATACCTCAGAATTACTAATATAATCCCTGACGATATACCATAGTTGGCATTGGTATCCATTAGCTATAAAGTAAATAAAAGGTAATTAAACTCTAATTAAATATAGAGTACACACAAACATTACTCCTACTTATTTTTATCATACCAGAAACTGAAAACCGCTTTCTGTAAGTCGAGAACCATCATTGTCTCTGTCGAAAGGTGAATTGATCTTATAGTGTCAGTATTCATAGCATTTAAGTAAGAAATAAGTATACAGTAGAATAAAAAAAGTTAAAAAGAGTAAATTACTATTTGGTCCCATTCAACATTTTCAGTTCAAAAAAGAATCTTCTGACAATTTCAACCTCTGGCGTTTGAAATTTGTAACCATTTAAGCAACCATAACACTGACTCTGTAAGTGGCTGAAATGGTTGCAACATTCAAGTGTTAAGGGCTGAAATGTTAAAAGATTCCTTTTAGGGTTGAAATGAGCCAAACCATTGGGGCCAAAATAGAAATTTACGCTTATAAAATTTACCTTTGACTTAAAAGGCCTCGTTGAAAGACTTTCATCATATAAGGACTAATGCTTTTAGTTGAAACATCGGCTTCGGTAGAGTTTATGAGATGCAGCAAAAAACACTAGATTGCCACAATAGCAAGTCATGAAACAGAATATACTGTAGCTGCAAAAATGATTAAAAGTAGAAACCAAAATATGAAAGTAACTTAAACATGAATATATATTAAAATTATGGATTAATATTATACCTCCCATTGTTGAGAAGCATATATGTCTAGATTTTCTAATGTTGGGAGTCTTACTGTTATATTCGTGTCCATAGGTTCTCTTGGTAACACACCACTGCAAATATTAAAACTTTTAGATGTAAAAATAAACACATTTTTTGGTTAAATCATAACATAAATGATCAACATGACAACAATAGACAACAACAATGTACACGTTACAAGTAATACACGAAAATGATAACTGCCAATGAGAATTTATAACTTACCCGTTAACAATATGCTCCCGAAGATTCATCTCAAACATTGGGTTTAACCTGTAAGTGGCTTCTTTCTTCCTGCAGACACCATTTAGAAATTTAAAAATATATATGTAGTTGATCATGGAGGGTAAAAACGATTTAAACCATTGTAAAGCCCTACAATTAAATGTTACTTCATTTTGATAACACTGAATCAGGTGTTTACCATTAAGCCTCCGCTTGAAGGTTCACAGTTAAATGTTATATAAGGCTTGAAGGATTGTAAGCCCTTAGAAGAATTATAATTTAATTACAATTATCTAAATTTATTTATGTCTTCTACCAAAAATAATAAGGATCCAAATTCTCATCATTTCATCTATCAAAAGATAAACAAAAAATGTGAAGGAAACTCTGCTTCAAATTATTTAATGGGAGAATTAAGCAAAAAAAAAAAATACCTATCAAGAATTTTAGTAAAAACTCTCAACTGAATGAGTCTATCAATGGCAACTCTATGCTTTGAAGCACCATCAGCAAGAATCCACTCTTGCAATAAACCAGATGTCACAGTAACATCTATATACAACAACTGCAGAACATACTTCTTGGCTAATGGCGGCAAAGACCTGAGAAACAAGCACAAATTGTTAACAAATATATTTTTTCTTTTTTACAGTTTTAAAAACTAATAAATATGCTATAACTTGAAAGCATCATATACTTGACCAATCTTCCTACTTTCTTCATTCACTATCAGCAAAAACAAAGATAAATATGC
Organism: Stevia rebaudiana; assembly: GCA_009936405.2. Lineage (NCBI taxonomy): Eukaryota > Viridiplantae > Streptophyta > Magnoliopsida > Asterales > Asteraceae > Stevia > Stevia rebaudiana. The sequence goes on from WOUH02000015.1 coordinate 7,607,804, forward strand.
AGAATCTACTTATGCAGCTTTTTCACAGCTTAAAGATTAATCATGTCTGTACTATATGGCTAAAAAGTCTTGATAACCCCCTGTTAACACGCAGATAGATGTTTGGACCTTTGACTTTTTGAGGTCAATTTCGATGCTTTTCATATACAATGACAATTTAAATGAAACTCATTGCTAACACCAGTAACTTTTGGTTTCTACCAATCTAGTTTTTAATAGGGAAAAAGGAAATTACATTGAAGTTTTAGTTCTATAATATGTTAGCTTAAAAAAAAATTCCAGAAATAATAAAGCTTGTTCATGATTATTTATCTACATATATCATACATATTACAAATTTGGAGAAAACAAAAGATAAATAGTATATGTTAAACGAAAGATTCAACAGGTTCCAGGTTTCAGAACCGTGAAAATCTAACACCAAACAGTGAACCGAGCCATTTGGATTTTAAACCAGTAAACTTGCTTTGGTTTGGACGGTTTGGTTTCAACTGTTTTTTAACAAACCTGCCTGCATATCTCATAACTGCCCACTTATAATTTCTGAATCCAGTTTAAGAGGGATTATGATACGTGCTTAAATCTCCATTCACCCCAAGTTCACATGGATGCACTTCATGTACTATTTAGGTTTTCTTCATGTACTGGTGATATTCCAGTCTTAGTGTGTAGTTTTTTTTTTTTTTTTTTTTTATTAGCAAGCAGTGTGTTCATGGTTCGTAAGTCTATTTGCAGTCGTTTAATGTTTGTTTCCATAACCAATGCAATAGCAGAAAATAGGAGCAATTTGGTATATCTTCATCAAACTGTCTATGAAAACTCATTTCTATACACATTAAGACTACGAAATTCGAATCCAAAGTAGAACATCGTGCGATAATCAAACATCATAAAGATATATACTAACAGTCCAAACGTTTTATGATCTATAAATATAAGTATATAACCTGAGAATAGCTTCGCAAATGATTGAATTTTTTGGAAAAATAGTGTGATTATCAAATTGAAAATGGTTTATGGGTTGATTTGTGAAAGAATTTGGAATGTGGGTAGATCGAGAGAGAGGATGTCGAACTTGGAGAGTTCGATATGCTAGCTATCAAGGTTCATGGAGTTCGATAGGATAGATATCAAGGTCATGGAGTTCGATATACACCCCATCTAACTCATGGAGTTCGATATGCTAGCTATCTAACTCCACTAAACATCATGTTAATTCACATTAAGACGATTCCGGTGACCGGAGCATTGTGAGTTCGATAGGTGGGCTGTCAAGCTTGAGTTCGATATGTATGTTGTCAAGCTTGAGTTCGACATTACACATGTCTAGGTGGAGTTCGATAGGTGGGATCTCTAGGTGGAGTTCGATAGGTGGGATCTCTATGTGGAGTTCGACATACCCCATATCGAACCTTGGAGTTCGACATACCCCATATCGAACCTCCCTTCCACATGTTTAACTATTCCTCACGATAAAGAATTCGCGAAAATTATTTCAAATGCATGCACCCATGCAGTGATTAAATGTGATTTGTTGTTTTGTAGTGGGTAAATGCATGGAACATGCAATGTCTTTTGACTCTTTTCTCTGCAACATTTGATAGCAATAATTTCTTTTACTGTTCCTCCTCAAAATTCGCGACAATACTCCTCCGCAAAATTCGTCGTCAATTTCTTTTGACAGGTTATGCGCATTCAATTTATTTTGACCGGTTAGTATGCATGCATGCATGCCTTTTAATAATTAAAAAAAAAGTAAAAATAAAAATTACTCAATATTTGCCTATAAATAGAAAACACCACTTGTGGTTAATCACTACATATCTTATTTCACATATCTTAAGTTTTCTAACATATTCACAAAATGACTACATTCCGACCATTTATGGTTAAAATTTACTGGGGAGGTGAAGTTTCTTTTATCAATGGTGTTGTAAGTGGTGATCAATTCACTTTATCATCTTCTTTTATTATTCGAGTTAATTCAATGTCATACTCGGAACTAGTTGATACAATCTTTAATCATCTCCAACTTGATAAGCAAGCTTTTACACTAAATCTTACCATGTATTACACCTTTATGGGAAATCCATCAATGTCAGTTTTGTTTGGAGATGAAGGTGTTTCCATGTTATATTACTTGGCTGAGACTAACGTAAATTTCATTGGTGAAATTTATGTTCAACCTCAGACAATTGTT